>JAEIFZ010000241.1:600000-817434 GCA_018904035.1 Zaprionus ornatus | reverse complement strand
TTTGTTTGTTGTTTTTACACTTTTGTGGTTGTCTTTTGCAGTGAGGTTTTCTATGAAGTGAAAACTACTGCACTTACGATCACGTAAGGTTCTTTGGCGGATAACGGGTAACACGTGTAATACGATTCGAGTTTATATTGCGCCTATTCGCGATGGTCAATCCTAAGGGAGTACACTTGGTCCTGCAAGCTGCCCCTTTTTCACTGGATCGATTATAAACAAGTCGCACACTTTTACTGATTATCCTACCTGCTGCGCCAATAACGAGTTCACTGGTTATGGTTTTTAAAAAAAAAACAAAGTTTATTTTATTTTATTTAATAACACTTATCTTCCTATTAAGTGGAAGAACCAAAGCTGTTTGGTTGGTTTTAGACGAACGGGGGTGGCGTTGCTAATTGGACGAACGGAGCGGCTGAACAGGAGTTATCGCGGAGATATCTGTATCTGAACTGAACTGATGCCTGAAGGCAAGCCTGAGCTTAAATAAGCTGAAGGGGTATTAAGAGAACGAACTCTTTAAGAGAGTTTGGCTCATCTAACGATTGAGTTCTCTCGTTAAGAGAGACTCTCCGAAAAATAGGGGGAGCGATAATAAAGTGGGTAATAAGATCCTCCTGAGACAAGTGCGTGATGGAAGGCGCGCACTGATGTGTTTGTTATTGCAGGTGGCGGCTATCGCCAATGGTGATCGAATTCAAATTGGGGGAGATTGTGGGATTCGGACTTTGATCGGACATTTGGATGTTTATGATTTGAAAGCTCAACTTACGAGTGGGGTGACTTGCTACGCGTGGGAAGTTGACTTTTGAGAAGGGCAACCAAATGGCTTTTTGTTCTTTTAAGTACAAATGTTTACAATTGTATGTGTGTGTGTGGTGTTGTGAATGTTTACAATTGCATGTGTGTGTGGTGTTGTGTAGGGATTTTGATGTAAGTCCGATATACGTGTAGTGGATATGTAACTATATATATGTACGTGTATACATATCAGCCTGCCACTATAAGGTGTACAGAAACCTGACAGTAAACGTCTCAGGGACACAACTTGTGACGTTCGAGGACTTCGTCGAGATAAATGGTACAAGCGTACAGTGCAGGCGCCCAGGGGTTGGTTACGTGCCTCTGCTCAACATTATGACACCATCCTGAGCTTGCCGTTTCTTCATCAACTAAGTATTGATAATCTAAGGTCGATAAACGAAATGCGGGACAATGCCCAAAATGACTTCATTCCCATCGTTGCGCTCAGTCTAGGATTGAGTGTCTGCGTTATATTTTGCGGACTCATCCTTATGAAGCATCATCTTTAAAACAAGAGGAATAATTTTCAGGTGAACCAATTGATGAACAATCTTGGCGGACTGAGTACGGTCAGAAAAATTTCGATGGTCTTAGGATAGCTTAACCCTCTAAGTCTATTTTCTTCAAGTCTAAATAAAAAATATCCAATTAATTTTTTCTTTTATGAATTTTGCCTTCTGAGCTCAAAAATGGCATCAGAAGGTTTTCCGCCAACCATTTACCTGCCAGGTGAGAAAATGTGAATGAGTTCGTCGAGGCACTCCTGGGGGTTAGAGCGGAAAAATCAAACTCATATTCTATAAGTGTAAGTTTTCATTTTTTATTATGATATTCAAAAAAACAATTTTTGTTGGCAGTGCAAAAAAGGTGAAGATTGCATTTTTTGCAAATGCATTGGGTTTGGGCCGTTTTGCAATTCTTGCACCATCTTTTCCCGCCATCTCGACATAGCCAAATAGGAAAATGATCCAGCAGATCCAAACGCAAGTCTGCTATAGGATGATTTGACTTTGCACAAATTTTAAGTCTAGCTGGGGGACGGACCAACGAGTGCCTTAAGGCACTCTTGAGGCTTAGAGTGTACTTTTTCAAAGTGTTGTTAATAGAAGGTAATTTACCAGTGGTTGGAATATTTGCGACTTAAAACGATCTTTACTTACTAAATTTTAAACTTTGCAATTAAAAGACTACGAGAAATGGCAGACCTAATGCGTAAACGCCATAAACTGTCAGATTTGACCTATGAGCAACTGCTCAATTTGTTTGGTTCTGTTCAGTTGGAAGAGGAATTATCTGACAAATCAAGTGCTGATAAAGACGATGAGCTTGATAAGGTCGCTGCACTAAATGTAGCCTGACTGAGGAACAAGCACGCGAACCCACCAAGAAAACACCAAAAAACCCCGGTCACCTCTACCATCATTAGACCACTCAAAAATTATTAATTCCCCTTCTTCTTCGCCTTCTGGTGGATATAAAGGTTTCAGTATGTCTCCATTCTAAAATGGTTACAAAATACATAATATACAAAATATTTATTTTAAACAGATATTAAATCAATTAAAAAAGAGCCGAGAAAAATAATTTGGAAGCAACAGTCTCTGCAGTTGCATATCAATAACGTAGTCTTTCGAGGTAACTCATCATTGCCACCAGAAATAATTAACTTGGAAACTCCACTGCAAATATTTTGCTATTTTTTCAATGAAAATATTATCAATCAAATTGTTGAGGAAACATTACGCGCAGCAACAGTCGAAAACATTCAAAGCCAATTTAAATTGAATATGAATGATATTTACCATTATATTGGGAATCTAATCTATATGTCCCTTTATCGTTTCCCAACTTTGGAAAGCTACTGGGGAAAACACGCTTTTGGGCCCATTCGATGTTGCATGACGCGAAGCAAATTTGATTCAATTAAGCGCTACTTGTGTCTGCGAGATGAGAGAAAACGAATTAAAGCCGGTGAAGCCGGTTACGATCCCCTGTTCCGCACAAGAACTTTAATAGATCACCTAAATGACAGGTATGATTCCATTCCAAAGCAAGCTCGACTTTGCGTGGATGAGCAGATATGCGGCAGATATGGAACACAACCCTCGGCAGTATATGCCTAGTATATATAGCCTTGGTACAGTACGCCCTAATCGTATACCCAATTCTAAGCTGCCTTGTGAAAATATTATCAAGGACAAGCCTAGAGGATTTTCGACAGAGTTTGTTGGCTCTTCAACAGACAACAGAGCCGTTCGATTGCTATCTACATACGTTAGTGTTCAGCCATTTCAAAGAGCAATCGAAAGTGGAGTCGCAAAAAAAAACCTCGATATGATCGAAAATCTGAAAAAGACGTAGAAATTGACTGCCCACAAATTATTAGAGAATACACCGCACACATGCGGATAGAGATTCAGCGACACGTGTTTTTTACCATTTGGTGGATATGGCTGCAACAAATGCCTATATTTTGTTCAGGCGTATATCAATTAATGAAAAAGAGAACCCTAATAAAGTTTTCAATCTTCCGGATTTCCGAGAAAAATTGCTGCTGGCCTCGTAGGATTTCAGCAATAGCCATTACTGGGTCGTCCCAGGCGTGAAGCATCGCGTTCTCCATCTATTCTTGGGCAACAAAGTCCGTCCGTGTCGTCTTCTCCACCAGCTTGACTTAAAATTGGTGCAAAGTCAAATCATCCTATAGCAGACTTGCGTTTGGATCTGCACGATCATTTTCCTATTTAGCTATGTCGAGATGGCGGGTAAAGATGGTGCAAGAATTGCAAAACGGCCCAAACCCAATGCATTTGCAAAAAATGCAATCTTCACCTTTTTTGCACTGCCAACAAAAATTGTTTTTTTGAATATCATAATAAAAAATGAAAACTTACACTTATAGGATATGAGTTTGATTTTTCCGCTCTAACCCCCAGGAGTGCCTCGACGAACTCATTCACATATTCTCACCTGGCAGGTAAATGGTGGCCGGAAAACTTTTTCTGATATCATTTTTGAGCTCAGAAGACAAAATTCATTTAAGAAAAAATTAATTGGATATTTTTTATTTAGAGTTGAAGAAAATAGACTTAGAGGGTTAAATGCACGTGTCGTTGATATTGATAAAAACAAATGCTTATTTCAATAGTTAATATACATACCTTAGACCAAAAAAAGTTTAAAGTTAATCGGCTTGCAAAATTTATATATTTTTACACTTTGAAGAAACAAGTTGCACCATACTACACGCGGGAAAAAACATATGTTTTTGGTAAATAGGAAAAAATCTCGACGAAGAGCATTAGAAAGCTATCAACGCTTTATGGCATTTATTAATACATTATTTAGTTGTTTTAAAAGATAACTTAAATACTAAACTACTAATTACTTATTTTGTTAATGCAAGATTCTTAAGATTCTATGTGGTTAGTTCTTAAGTTAGATAGTTAGATAAGATTAATCCAAGCGATATTAATAATATAAAAACCATCAATCCAAGCGAGACGTGGCGGTTAACGAACAAATCCAAATTAAAATAAAAAAAAGAATTTGTTGTACGGTGTTAAAATAAAAAATATATTAAATGGAGTTACCGGTATTTGAAAAAAAAAAACTAGAAATAAGAGTATTTTCGATTTTGTCTCGCTGTTGGACTCTAAAAATACGCTGGATTTGACTGCTTCGGGGCTGCTAACAAAGAGAGCCGATCAGTCCCTCGCAAAAACTTTTGGGTCCTGAGGTCACAAAGTCACAATAGCTTCAAATGAGTAAAGCCCGCTGTTACAGTAATCCATACGTTCGATGATGCATTGTGGTATTATATTTGATAACATTTGGTTAACGTGGCGATTTTCAAACAATTATTTTCTACTGACCACATAGACAAAAAAAAATGTTGTGTGGTCACACTTTAAATCGGCACTTTTTGCAGGGTGACAGTTTTACCGTTTGTACAGCCTGTCCCATTAATTACTGTAAATAAATCAGAGTAAAAAAAAACAAAAAAAATTTTTTTTTTTTTTCGTTAGGTTTTTTAAGCAATCATATTGCCTCACAGCCTTCATTAAAATTATTTGCACAATGTGAGATAATAAGTCATTTAAACGTACCCTTCATTTCGTATGTGAAATAAATGTATGTTTTATTATTTCGTCGATCTAAACAGTTTTGTACATCAAAGTATCGATAGTTTGATTACGATATTTAATACCTGCTTCAACACGAAAATGCTCGGCTGACTTAAAGGGCACTTGTTAATTCATTGCTGGGAATACCATGCATTTTAATGAAGTTTAAATTATAATTCTCGAAAAACAATAATCTATCGAAACTTGTTATAAAAACATCCCTGAAGATGACGCACGAAGAGAACAAAGATGGCGTTCACGATAGCTAAACGAACAAAGCATGAGAATACTTTCCTTATAGTTTATTAAATTTAGTAAATAAAAATCATTTAAATATCAGTGCAAGCAAATCTGAAAAAGAATTCAATGCAATGTACCATGTGTACATTAAAAAATGAATATCGCTACTAGCCAATAGCTATAGCAGTGGAAGTTTTATGTTAATCAAAACACATTCATTCGTACATATGCATGTGTATAAACTAAATGAGTCGTGATCATAAGAATAAAAAATATATATATATATATTTGTCAAAATCCAATTTACAACTTATAACCCTAAGCTGTCCCTAACAAGCTATGAGTTGCGCTGCCCTTGGTGGCAGAGGATCGACGTTTTGTTGTTGTTTGCTGATCGAAAGTTTAAAATGGTTTATCTAATAACTCCCGTATTTATTATTATTATCGATCGGATTGATAATAACCAAATTCTGGCATTGTTAAAACATTGTCGAAGACATTTTCAATCGCGATGAAAATATTATTTTTTCATCCTCACTATTATTATTATTTCCCCAAAACGTCAAAAATTGCAAGTGAAACTTGAAATGTCCGTCACCCGAGTAAGCAAATAAAGAAATCTCAAGGTGCATGAATCTTTACTATAAAAGGGTATCCCTAAAACTATTTACGCCATACTCCATCTCACTACTAAATATATTAAATCGGTCTACACCGTCACGAACAAAAAACCAATTGATGTTCTGCATGGACTCGGCCCTTAAGATCATTGCCGGTACTCCTGACGACCATGACTTGGAGTCAATAAGGTTCACTGAAGCAATTTTAGTGGGGTCAAACAATAAGCAAATAGTTGTCAATTCAAAAATTCAATATCTCAGATAAATAGCATCACCGATACAGCCAAAGCCAAGCAGACAAATTCTGACTATTGGTTTCAAACATTTTTAGCTAGAAATAGAATGCCATCAACCGAGATAGGATACTCATGCTTACAATCACCCTGGCGAAAGCCGAGATAGTAAACCCGACCATTTTAAACCACGCTATTCATAGTTTATTAGAAATATAGATATATATATATGTACTCGTATACATATCAGCCTGCCACTATAAGGTGCGACAGAAACCTGACAGTAAACGTCTCAGGGACACAACTTGTGACGTTCGAGGACTTCGTCGATATAATTGGTACATCTTTCCGCAATCGTTAAAGCTTACAGCGCAGGCGCCCAGGGGTTGGTTACGTGCCTTGGGGCTTAGAGTGGAAAAATCAAACTCATATTCTATAAGTGTAAGTTTTCATTTTTTATTATGATATTCAAAACAACAATTTTTGTGCAGTGCAACAAAGGTGAAGATTGAATTTTTGCAAATGCATTTTGTTTGGCACTTTTTTCAATTCTTGCACCATCTTTTCCCGCTATCTCGACATAGCCAAATAGGAAAATGATCCTGCAGATCCAAACGCAATTCTGCTATAGGATGATTTGACTTTGCACCAATTTTAAGTCTAGCTGGGGGACGGACCAACGAGTGCCTTAAGGCACTATTGAGGCTTAGAGTGTACCTTTTCAAAGTGTTGTTAATAGAAGGTAATTTACCAGTGCTTGGAATATTTGCGACTTAAAACGATCTTTACTTATTAAATTTTAAACTTTGCAATTAAAAGACTACGAGAAATGGCAGACCTAATGCGTAAACGCCATAAACTGTCAGATTTGATCTATGAGCAACTGCTCAATTTGTTTGATTCTGTTCAGTTGGAAGAGGAATTATCTGACAAATCAAGTGCTGATGAAGACGATGAGCTTGATATGGTTGCTGCACTAAATGCAGCCTTGGAAGATGCTGATTCGGTATCATTTGCTATTGCTGCCTCCGAGACTGAGGAACTAGCACGCGAATCCACCAAGAAAACACCAAAGAGACCCCGGTCACCTCTACCATCATTAGACCACTCAAAAATTATTAATTCCCCTTCTTCTTCGCCTTCTGGTGGATATAAAGGTTTCAGTATGTCTCCATTCTAAAATGGTTACAAAATACATAATATATAAAATATTTATTTTAAACAGGTATTGAATCAATTAAAAAAGAGCCGAGCAAAATAATTTGGAAGCAACAGTCTCTGCAGTTGCATATCAATGACGTAGTCTTTCGAGGTAACTCATCATTGCCACCAGAAATAATTAACTTGGAAACTCCACTGCAAATATTTTGCTATTTTTTCAATGAAAATATTATCAATCAAATTGTTGAGGAAACATTACGCGCAGGAACAGTCGAAAACATTCAAAGCCAATTTAAATTGAATATGAATGATATTTAACATTATATTGGGAATCTAATCTATATGTCCCTTTATCGATTCCCAACTTTGGAAAGCTACTGGGGAAAACACGCTTTTGGGCCCATTCGATGTTGCATGACGCGAAGCAAATTTGATTCAATTAAGCGCTACTTGTGTCTGCGAGATGAGAGAAAACGAATTAAAAAAGGTGAAGCCGGTTACGATCCCCTGTTCCGCACAAGAACTTTAATAGATCACCTAAATGACAGGTATGATTCCATTCCAAAGCAAGCTCGACTTTGCGTGGATGAGCAGATATGCGGCACAAAAAATGGAACACAACCCTCGGCAGTATATGCCTAGTATATATAGCCTTGGTACAGTACGCCCTAATCGTATACCCAATTCTAAGCTGCCTTGTGAAAATATTATCAAGGACAAGCCTAGAGGATTTTCGACAGAGTTTGTTGGCTCTTCAAAAGACAACAGAGCCGTTCGATTGCTATCTACATACGTTAGTGTTCAGCCATTTGAAAGAGCAATCGAAAGTGGAGTCGCAAAAACACCTCGATATGATCGAAAATCTGAAAAAGACGTAGAAATTGACTGCCCACAAATTATTAGAGAATACACCGCACACATGCGGATAGAGATTCAGCGACACCTGTTTTTTACCATTTGGTGGATATGGCTGCAACAAATGCCTATATTTTGTTCAGGCGTATATCAATTAATGTAAAAAGAGAACCCTTCCGGATTTCCGAGAAGAAATTGCTGCGGGCCTCGTAGGATTTCAGCAAAAGCCATTAGTGGGTCGTCCCAGGAGTGAAGCATCGCGTTCTCCATCTCTTCTTGGACAACAAAGTCCGTCCGTGTCGTCTTCTCCACCAGCTTGACTTAAAATTGGTGCAAAGTCAAATCATCCTATAGCAGACTTGCGTTTGGATCTGCTGGATCATTTTCCTACTTGGCTATGTCGAGATGGCGGGAAAAGATGGTGCAAGAATTGCAAAACGTCCCAAACCCAATGCATTTGCAAAAAATGCAATCTTCACCTTTGTTGTACTGCCAACAAAAATTGTTTGTTTGAATATCATAATAAAAAATGAAAACTTACACTTATAGGATATGAGTTTGATTTTTCCACTCTAAGCCCCAAGAGTGCCTTGAGGCACTCATTCACATTTGCTCACCTGGCAGGTAAATGGTTGGCGGAAAACTTTTTCTGATGTCATTTTTGAGCTCAGAAGACAAAATTCATTTAAGAAAAAATTAATTGGATATTTTTTATTTAGAGTTGAAGAAAATAGACTTAGAGGGTTAAATGCACGTGTCGTTGATATTGATAAAAACAAATGCTTATTTCAATAGTTAATATACATACCTTAGACCAAAAAAAGTTTAAAGTTAATCGGCTTGCAAAATTTATAAATTTTTACACTTTGAAGAAACAAGTTGCACCATACTACACGCGGGAAAAAACATATGTTTTTGGTAAATAGGAAAAAATCTCGACGAAGAGCATTAGAAAGCTATCAACGCTTTATGGCATTTATTAATACATTATTTAGTTACTTTAAAAGATAACTTAAATACTAAACAACTAATTACTTATTTTGTTAATGCAAGATTCTTAAGATTCTATGTGGTTAGTTCTTAAGTTAGATAGTTAGATAAGATTAATCCAAGCGATATTAATAATATAAAAACCATCAATCCAAGCGAGACGTGGCGGTTAACGAACAAATCCAAATTAAAATAAAAAAAAAGAATTTGTTGTACGGTGTTGGACTCTAAAAATGCGCTGGATTTGACTGCTTCGAGGCTGCTAACAAAGAGAGCCGATCAGTCCCTCGCAAAAACTTTTGGGTCCTGAGGTCACAAAGTCACAATAGCTTCAAATGAGTAAAGCCCGCTGTTACAGTAATCCATACGTTCGATGATGCATTGTGGTATTATATTTGATAACATTTGGTTAACGTGGCGATTTTCAAACAATTATTTTCTACTGACCACATAGACAAAAAAAAATGTTGTGTGGTCACAATTTAAATCGGCACTTTTTGCAGGGTGACAGTTTTACCGTTTGTACAGCCTGTCCCATTAATTACTGTAAATAAATCAGAGTAAAAAAAACAAAAAAAAATTTTTTTTTTTTTTCGTTAGGTTTTTTAAGCAATCATATTGCCTCACAGCCTTCATTAAAATTATTTGCACAATGTGAGATAATAAGTCATTTAAACGTACCCTTCATTTCGTATGTGAAATAAATGTATGTTTTATTATTTCGTCGATCTAAACAGTTTTGTACCTCAAAGTATCGATAGTTTGATTACGATATTTAATACCTGCTTCAACACGAAAATGCTCGGCTGACTTAAAGGGCACTTGTTAATTCATTGCTGGGAATACCATGCATTTTAATGAAGTTTAAATTATAATTCTCGAAAAACAATAATCTATCGAAACTTGTTATAAAAACATCCCTGAAGATGACGCACGAAGAGAACAAAGATGGCGTTCATGATAGCTAAACGAACAAAGCATGAGAATACTTTCCTTATAGTTTAATAAATTTAGTAAATAAAAATCATTTAAATATCAGTGCAAGCAAATCTGAAAAAGAATTCAATGCAATGTACCATGTGTAAATTAAAAAATGAATATCGCTACTAGCCAATAGCTATAGCAGTGGAAGTTTTATGTTAATCAAAACACATTCATTAGTACATATGCATGTGTATAAACTAAATGAGTCGTGATCATAAGAATAAAATATATATATATATATATATTTGTCAAAATCCAATTTACAACTTATAACCCTAAGCTGTCCCTAACAAGCTGTGAGTTGCGCTGCCCTTGGTGGCAGAGGATCGACGTTTTGTTGTTGTTTGCTGATCGAAAGTTTAAAATGGTTTATCTAATAACTCCCGTATTTATTATTATTATCGATCGGATTGATAATAACCAAATTCTGGCATTGTTAAAACATTGTCGAAGACATTTTCAATCGCGATGAAAATATTATTTTTTCATCCTCCTTATTATTATTATTTCCCCAAAACGTCAAAAATTGCAAGTGAAACTTGAAATGTCCGTCACCCGAGTAAGCAAATAAAGAAATCTCAAGGTGCATGAATCTTTACTATAAAAGGGTATCCCTAAAACTATTTACGCCATACTCCATCTCACTACTAAATATATTAAATCGGTCTACACCGTCACGAACAAAAAACCAATTGATGTTCTGCGTGGACTCGGCCCTTAAGCTCGTTGCCGGTACTCCTGACGACCATGACTTGGAGTCAATAAGGTTCACTGAAGCAATTTTAGTGGGGTCAAACAATAAGCAAATAGTTGTCAATTCAAAAATTCAATATCTCAGATAAATAGCATCACCGATACAGCCAAAGCCAAGCAGACAAATTCTGACTATTGGTTTCAAACATTTTTAGCTAGAAATAGAATGCTATCAACCGAGATAGGATACTCATGCTTACAATCACCCTGGCGAAAGCCGAGATAGTAAACCCGACCATTTTAAACCACGCTATTCATAGTTTATTGGAAATATAGATATATATATATGTACTCGTATACATATCAGCATGCCACTAGAAGGTGCGACAGAAACCTGACAGTAAACGTCTCAGGGACACAACTTGTGACGTTCGAGGACTTCGTCGATATAATTGGTACATCTTTCCGCAATCGTTAAAGCGTACAGCGCAGGCGCCCAGGGGTTGGTTACGTGCCTTGGGGCTTAGAGTGGAAAAATCAAACTCATATTCTATAAGTGTAAGTTTTCATTTTTTATTATGATATTCAAAACAACAATTTTTGTGCAGTGCAACAAAGGTGAAGATTGAATTTTTTGCAAATGCATTTTGTTTGGCACTTTTTGCAATTCTTGCACCATCTTTTCCCGCTATCTCGACATAGCCAAATAGGAAAATGATCCTGCAGATCCAAACGCAATTCTGCTATAGGATGATTTGACTTTGCACCAATTTTAAGTCTAGCTGGGGGACGGACCAACGAGTGCCTTAAGGCACTATTGAGGCTTAGAGTGTACCTTTTCAAAGTGTTGTTAATAGAAGGTAATTTACCAGTGCTTGGAATATTTGCGACTTAAAACGATCTTTACTTATTAAATTTTAAACTTTGCAATTAAAAGACTACGAGAAATGGCAGACTTAATGCGTAAACGCCATAAACTGTCAGATTTGATCTATGAGCAACTGCTCAATTTGTTTGATTCTGTTCAGTTGGAAGAGGAATTATCTGACAAATCAAGTGCTGATGAAGACGATGAGCTTGATATGGTCGCTGCACTAAATGCAGCCTTGGAAGATGCTGATTCGGTATCATTTGCTATTGCTGCCTCCGAGACTGAGGAACTAGCACGCGAATCCACCAAGAAAACACCAAAGAGACCCCGGTCACCTCTACCATCATTAGACCACTCAAAAATTATTAATTCCCCTTCTTCTTCGCCTTCTGGTGGATATAAAGGTTTCAGTATGTCTCCATTCTAAAATGGTTACAAAATACATAATATATAAAATATTTATTTTAAACAGGTATTGAATCAATTAAAAAAGAGCCGAGCAAAATAATTTGGAAGCAACAGTCTCTGCAGTTGCATATCAATGACGTAGTCTTTCGAGGTAACTCATCATTGCCACCAGAAATAATTAACTTGGAAACTCCACTGCAAATATTTTGCTATTTTTTCAATGAAAATATTATCAATCAAATTGTTGAGGAAACATTACGCGCAGCAACAGTCGAAAACATTCAAAGCCAATTTAAATTGAATATGAATGATATTTACCATTATATTGGGAATCTAATCTATATGTCCCTTTATCGATTCCCAACTTTGGAAAGCTACTGGGGAAAACACGCTTTTGGGCCCATTCGATGTTGCATGACGCGAAGCAAATTTGATTCAATTAAGCGCTACTTGTGTCTGCGAGATGAGAGAAAACGAATTAAAAAAGGTGAAGCCGGTTACGATCCCCTGTTCCGCACAAGAACTTTAATAGATCACCTAAATGACAGGTATGATTCCATTCCAAAGCAAGCTCGACTTTGCGTGGATGAGCAGATATGCGGCACAAAAATGGAACACAACCCTCGGCAGTATATGCCTAGTATATATAGCCTTGGTACAGTACGCCCTAATCGTATACCCAATTCTAAGCTGCCTTGTGAAAATATTATCAAGGACAAGCCTAGAGGATTTTCGACAGAGTTTGTTGGCTCTTCAACAGACAACAGAGCCGTTCGATTGCTATCTACATACGTTAGTGTTCAGCCATTTGAAAGAGCAATCGAAAGTGGAGTCGCAAAAACAACCTCGATATGATCGAAAATCTGAAAAAGACGTAGAAATTGACTGCCCACAAATTATTAGAGAATACACCGCACACATGCGGATAGAGATTCAGCGACACGATTTTTTTACCATTGGGTGGATATGGCTGCAACAAATGCCTATATTTTGTTCAGGCGTATATCAATTAATGAAAAAGAGAACCCTAATAAAGTTTTCAATCTTCCGGATTTCCGAGAAAAATTGCTGCTGGCCTCGTAGGATTTCAGCAATAGCCATTACTGGGTCGTCCCAGGCGTGAAGCATCGCGTTCTCCATCTATTCTTGGGCAACAAAGTCCGTCCGTGTCGTCTTCTCCACCAGCTTGACTTAAAATTGGTGCAAAGTCAAATCATCCTATAGCAGACTTGCGTTTGGATCTGCAGGATCATTTTCCTATTTAGCTATGTCGAGATGGCGGGAAAAGATGGTGCAAGAATTGCAAAACGGCCCAAACCCAATGCATTTGCAAAAAATGCAATCTTCACCTTTTTTGCACTGCCAACAAAAATTGTTTTTTGAATATCATAATAAAAAATGAAAACTTACACTTATAGGATATGAGTTTGATTTTTCCACTCTAACCCCCAGGAGTGCCTCGACGAACTCATTCACATTTTCTCACCTGGCAGGTAAATGGTGCGCGGAAAACTTTTTCTGATGTCATTTTTGAGCTCAGAAGACAAAATTCATTTAAGAAAAAATTAATTGGATATTTTTTATTTAGAGTTGAAGAAAATAGACTTAGAGGGTTAAATGCACGTGTCGTTGATATTGATAAAAACAAATGCTTATTTCAATAGTTAATATACATACCTTAGACCAAAAAAAGTTTAAAGTTAATCGGCTTGCAAAATTTATAAATTTTTACACTTTGAAGAAACAAGTTGCACCATACTACACGCGGGAAAAAACATATGTTTTTGGTAAATAGGAAAAAATCTCGATGAAGAGCATTAGAAAGCTATCAACGCTTTATGGCATTTATTAATACATTATTTAGTTACTTTAAAAGATAACTTAAATACTAAACAACTAATTACTTATTTTGTTAATGCAAGATTCTTAAGATTCTATGTGGTTAGTTCTTAAGTTAGATAGTTAGATAAGATTAATCCAAGCGATATTAATAATATAAAAACCATCAATCCAAGCGAGACGTGGCGGTTAACGAACAAATCCAAATTAAAATAAAAAAAAAGAATTTGTTGTACGGTGTTAAAATAAAAAATATATTAAATGGAGTTACCGGTATTTGAAAAAAAAAACTAGAAATAAGAGTATTTTCGATTTTGTCTCGCTGTTGGACTCTAAAAATGCGCTGGATTTGACTGCTTCGAGGCTGCTAACAAAGAGAGCCGATCAGTCCCTCGCAAAAACTTTTGGGTCCTGAGGTCACAAAGTCACAATAGCTTCAAATGAGTAAAGCCCGCTGTTACAGTAATCCATACGTTCGATGATGCATTGTGGTATTATATTTGATAACATTTGGTTAACGTGGCGATTTTCAAACAATTATTTTCTACTGACCACATAGACAAAAAAAAATGTGTGGTCACAATTTAAATCGGCACTTTTTGCAGGGTGACAGTTTTACCGTTTGTACAGCCTGTCCCATTAATTACTGTAAATAAATCAGAGTAAAAAAAACAAAAAAAATTTTTTTTTTTTTTCGTTAGGTGTTTTAAGCAATCATATTGCCTCACAGCCTTCATTAAAATTATTTGCACAATGTGAGATAATAAGTCATTTAAACGTACCCTTCATTTCGTATGTGAAATAAATGTATGTTTTATTATTTCGTCGATCTAAACAGTTTTGTACCTCAAAGTATCGATAGTTTGATTACGATATTTAATACCTGCTTCAACACGAAAATGCTCGGCTGACTTAAAGGGCACTTGTTAATTCATTGCTGGGAATACCATGCATTTTAATGAAGTTTAAATTATAATTCTCGAAAAACAATAATCTATCGAAACTTGTTATAAAAACATCCCTGAAGATGACGCACGAAGAGAACAAAGATGGCGTTCACGATAGCTAAACGAACAAAGCATGAGAATACTTTCCTTATAGTTTATTAAATTTAGTAAATAAAAATCATTTAAATATCAGTGCAAGCAAATCTGAAAAAGAATTCAATGCAATGTACCATGTGTAAATTAAAAAATGAATATCGCTACTAGCCAATAGCTATAGCAGTGGAAGTTTTATGTTAATCAAAACACATTCATTCGTACATATGCATGTGTATAAACTAAATGAGTCGTGATCATAAGAATAAAAAATATATATATATATATTTGTCAAAATCCAATTTACAACTTATAACCCTAAGCTGTCCCTAACAAGCTGTGAGTTTGGCTGTGAGTTGCGCTGCCCTTGGTGGCAGAGGATCGACGTTTTGTTGTTGTTTGCTGATCGAAAGTTTAAAATGGTTTATCTAATAACTCCCGTATTTATTATTATTATCGATCGGATTGATAATAACCAAATTCTGGCATTGTTAAAACATTGTCGAAGACATTTTCAATCGCGATGAAAATATTATTTTTTCATCCTCACTATTATTATTATTTCCCCAAAACGTCAAAAATTGCAAGTGAAACTTGAAATGTCCGTCACCCGAGTAAGCAAATAAAGAAATCTCAAGGTGCATGAATCTTTACTATAAAAGGGTATCCCTAAAACTATTTACGCCATACTCCATCTCACTACTAAATATATTAAATCGGTCTACACCGTCACGAACAAAAAACCAATTGATGTTCTGCATGGACTCGGCCCTTAAGGTCATTGCCGGTACTCCTGACGACCATGACTTGGAGTCAATAAGGTTCACTGAAGCAATTTTAGTGGGGTCAAACAATAAGCAAATAGTTGTCAATTCAAAAATTCAATATCTCAGATAAATAGCATCACCGATACAGCCAAAGCCAAGCAGACAAATTCTGACTATTGGTTTCAAACATTTTTAGCTAGAAATAGAATGCTATCAACCGAGATAGGATACTCATGCTTACAATCACCCTGGCGAAAGCCGAGATAGTAAACCCGACCATTTTAAACCACGCTATTCATAGTTTATTGGAAATATAGATATATATATATGTACTCGTATACATATCAGCATGCCACTAGAAGGTGCGACAGAAACCTGACAGTAAACGTCTCAGGGACACAACTTGTGACGTTCGAGGACTTCGTCGATATAATTGGTACATCTTTCCGCAATCGTTAAAGCGTACAGCGCAGGCGCCCAGGGGTTGGTTACGTGCCTTGGGGCTTAGAGTGGAAAAATCAAACTCATATTCTATAAGTGTAAGTTTTCATTTTTTATTATGATATTCAAAACAACAATTTTTGTGCAGTGCAACAAAGGTGAAGATTGAATTTTTTGCAAATGCATTTTGTTTGGCACTTTTTGCAATTCTTGCACCATCTTTTCCCGCTATCTCGACATAGCCAAATAGGAAAATGATCCTGCAGATCCAAACGCAATTCTGCTATAGGATGATTTGACTTTGCACCAATTTTAAGTCTAGCTGGGGGGACGGACCAACGAGTGCCTTAAGGCACTCTTGAGGCTTAGAGTGTACCTTTTCAAAGTGTTGTTAATAGAAGGTAATTTACCAGTGCTTGGAATATTTGCGACTTAAAACGATCTTTACTTATTAAATTTTAAACTTTGCAATTAAAAGACTACGAGAAATGGCAGACCTAATGCGTAAACGCCATAAACTGTCAGATTTGATCTATGAGCAACTGCTCAATTTGTTTGATTCTGTTCAGTTGGAAGAGGAATTATCTGACAAATCAAGTGCTGATGAAGACGATGAGCTTGATATGGTCGCTGCACTAAATGCAGCCTTGGAAGATGCTGATTCGGTATCATTTGCTATTGCTGCCTCCGAGACTGAGGAACTAGCACGCGAATCCACCAAGAAAACACCAAAGAGACCCCGGTCACCTCTACCATCATTAGACCACTCAAAAATTATTAATTCCCCTTCTTCTTCGCCTTCTGGTGGATATAAAGGTTTCAGTATGTCTCCATTCTAAAATGGTTACAAAATACATAATATATAAAATATTTATTTTAAACAGGTATTGAATCAATTAAAAAAGAGCCGAGCAAAATAATTTGGAAGCAACAGTCTCTGCAGTTGCATATCAATGACGTAGTCTTTCGAGGTAACTCATCATTGCCACCAGAAATAATTAACTTGGAAACTCCACTGCAAATATTTTGCTATTTTTTCAATGAAAATATTATCAATCAAATTGTTGAGGAAACATTACGCGCAGCAACAGTCGAAAACATTCAAAGCCAATTTAAATTGAATATGAATGATATTTACCATTATATTGGGAATCTAATCTTTATGTCCCTTTATCGATTCCCAACTTTGGAAAGCTACTGGGGAAAACACGCTTTTGGGCCCATTCGATGTTGCATAACGCGAAGCAAATTTGATTCAATTAAGCGCTACTTGTGTCTGCGAGATGAGAGAAAACGAATTAAAAAAGGTGAAGCCGGTTACGATCCCCTGTTCCGCACAATAACTTTAATAGATCACCTAAATGACAGGTATGATTCCATTCCAAAGCAAGCTCGACTTTGCGTGGATGAGCAGATATGCGGCACAAAAATGGAACACAACCCTCGGCAGTATATGCCTAGTATATATAGCCTTGGTACAGTACGCCCTCATCGTATACCCAATTCTAAGCTGCCTTGTGAAAATATTATCAAGGACAAGCCTAGAGGATTTTCGACAGAGTTTGTTGGCTCTTCAACAGACAACAGAGCCGTTCGATTGCTATCTACATACGTTAGTGTTCAGCCATTTGAAAGAGCAATCGAAAGTGGAGTCGCAAAAACAACCTCGATATGATCGAAAATCTGAAAAAGACGTAGAAATTGACTGCCCACAAATTATTAGAGAATACACCGCACACATGCGGATAGAGATTCAGCGACACGATTTTTTTACCATTGGGTGGATATGGCTGCAACAAATGCCTATATTTTGTTCAGGCGTATATCAATTAATGAAAAAGAGAACCCTAATAAAGTTTTCAATCTTCCGGATTTCCGAGAAAAATTGCTGCTGGCCTCGTAGGATTTCAGCAATAGCCATTACTGGGTCGTCCCAGGCGTGAAGCATCGCGTTCTCCATCTATTCTTGGGCAACAAAGTCAAATCATCCTATAGCAGACTTGCGTTTGGATCTGCAGGATCATTTTCCTATTTAGCTATGTCGAGATGGCGGGAAAAGATGGTGCAAGAATTGCAAAACGGCCCAAACCCAATGCATTTGCAAAAAATGCAATCTTCACCTTTTTTGCACTGCCAACAAAAATTGTTTTTTGAATATCATAATAAAAAATGAAAACTTACACTTATAGGATATGAGTTTGATTTTTCCACTCTAACCCCCAGGAGTGCCTCGACGAACTCATTCACATTTTCTCACCTGGCAGGTAAATGGTGGGCGGAAAACTTTTTCTGATGTCATTTTTGAGCTCAGAAGACAAAATTCATTTAAGAAAAAATTAATTGGATATTTTTTATTTAGAGTTGAAGAAAATAGACTTAGAGGGTTAAATGCACGTGTCGTTGATATTGATAAAAACAAATGCTTATTTCAATAGTTAATATACATACCTTAGACCAAAAAAAGTTTAAAGTTAATCGGCTTGCAAAATTTATAAATTTTTACACTTTAAAGAAACAAGTTGCACCATAATATACGCGGGAAAAAACATATGTTTTTGGTAAATAGGAAAAAATCTCGACGAAGAGCATTAGAAAGCTATCAACGCTTTATGGCATTTATTAATACATTATTTAGTTACTTTAAAAGATAACTTAAATACTAAACAACTAATTACTTATTTTGTTAATGCAAGATTCTTAAGATTCTATGTGGTTAGTTCTTAAGTTAGATAGTTAGATAAGATTAATCCAAGCGATATTAATAATATAAAAACCATCAATCCAAGCGAGACGTGGCGGTTAACGAACAAATCCAAATTAAAATAAAAAAAAAGAATTTGTTGTACGGTGTTAAAATAAAAAATATATTAAATGGAGTTACCGGTATTTGAAAAAAAAAACTAGAAATAAGAGTATTTTCGATTTTGTCTCGCTGTTGGACTCTAAAAATGCGCTGGATTTGACTGCTTCGAGGCTGCTAACAAAGAGAGCCGATCAGTCCCTCGCAAAAACTTTTGGGTCCTGAGGTCACAAAGTCACAATAGCTTCAAATGAGTAAAGCCCGCTGTTACAGTAATCCATACGTTCGATGATGCATTGTGGTATTATATTTGATAACATTTGGTTAACGTGGCGATTTTCAAACAATTATTTTCTACTGACCACATAGACAAATAAAAATGTGTGGTCACAATTTAAATCGGCACTTTTTGCAGGGTGACAGTTTTACCGTTTGTACAGCCTGTCCCATTAATTACTGTAAATAAATCAGAGTAAAAAAAAAAAAAAAAATTTTTTTTTTTCGTTAGGTGTTTTAAGCAATCATATTGCCTCACAGCCTTCATTAAAATTATTTGCACAATGTGAGATAATAAGTCATTTAAACGTACCCTTCATTTCGTATGTGAAATAAATGTATGTTTTATTATTTCGTCGATCTAAACAGTTTTGTACCTCAAAGTATCGATAGTTTGATTACGATATTTAATACCTGCTTCAACACGAAAATGCTAGGCTGACTTAAAGGGCACTTGTTAATTCATTGCTGGGAATACCATGCATTTTAATGAAGTTTAAATTATAATTCTCGAAAAACAATAATCTATCGAAACTTGTTATAAAAACATCCCTGAAGATGACGCACGAAGAGAACAAAGATGGCGTTCACGATAGCTAAACGAACAAAGCATGAGAATACTTTCCTTATAGTTTATTAAATTTAGTAAATAAAAATCATTTAAATATCAGTGCAAGCAAATCTGAAAAAGAATTCAATGCAATGTACCATGTGTAAATTAAAAAATGAATATCGCTACTAGCCAATAGCTATAGCAGTGGAAGTTTTATGTTAATCAAAACACATTCATTCGTACATATGCATGTGTATAAACTAAATGAGTCGTGATCATAAGAATAAAAAATATATATATATATATTTGTCAAAATCCAATTTACAACTTATAACCCTAAGCTGTCCCTAACAAGCTGTGAGTTTGGCTGTGAGTTGCGCTGCCCTTGGTGGCAGAGGATCGACGTTTTGTTGTTGTTTGCTGATCGAAAGTTTAAAATGGTTTATCTAATAACTCCCGTATTTATTATTATTATCGATCGGATTGATAATAACCAAATTCTGGCATTGTTAAAACATTGTCGAAGACATTTTCAATCGCGATGAAAATATTATTTTTTCATCCTCACTATTATTATTATTTCCCCAAAACGTCAAAAATTGCAAGTGAAACTTGAAATGTCCGTCACCCGAGTAAGCAAATAAAGAAATCTCAAGGTGCATGAATCTTTACTATAAAAGGGTATCCCTAAAACTATTTACGCCATACTCCATCTCACTACTAAATATATTAAATCGGTCTACACCGTCACGAACAAAAAACCAATTGATGTTCTGCATGGACTCGGCCCTTAAGGTCATTGCCGGTACTCCTGACGACCATGACTTGGAGTCAATAAGGTTCACTGAAGCAATTTTAGTGGGGTCAAACAATAAGCAAATAGTTGTCAATTCAAAAAATTCAATATCTCAGATAAATAGCATCACCGATACAGCCAAAGCCAAGCAGACAAATTCTGACTATTGGTTTCAAACATTTTTAGCTAGAAATAGAATGCTATCAACCGAGATAGGATACTCATGCTTACAATCACCCTGGCGAAAGCCGAGATAGTAAACCCGACCATTTTAAACCACGCTATTCATAGTTTATTGGAAATATAGATATATATATATGTACTCGTATACATATCAGCCTGCCACTATAAGGTGCGACAGAAACCTGACAGTAAACGTCTCAGGGACACAACTTGTGACGTTCGAGGACTTCGTCGATATAATTGGTACATCTTTCCGCAATCGTTAAAGCGTACAGCGCAGGCGCCCAGGGGTTGGTTACGTGCTTTGGGGCTTAGAGTGGAAAAATCAAACTCATATTCTATAAGTGTAAGTTTTCATTTTTTATTATGATATTCAAAACAACAATTTTTGTGCAGTGCAACAAAGGTGAAGATTGAATTTTTTTCAAATGCATTTTGTTTGGCACTTTTTGCAATTCTTGCACCATCTTTTCCCGCCATCTCGACATAGCCAAATAGGAAAATGATCCTGCAGATCCAAACGCAATTCTGCTATAGGATGATTTGACTTTGCACCAATTTTAAGTCTAGCTGGGGGACGGACCAACGAGTGCCTTAAGGCACTCTTGAGGCTTAGAGTGTACCTTTTCAAAGTGTTGTTAATAGAAGGTAATTTACCAGTGCTTGGAATATTTGCGACTTAAAACGATCTTTACTTATTAAATTTTAAACTTTGCAATTAAAAGACTACGAGAAATGGCAGACCTAATGCGTAAACGCCATAAACTGTGAGATTTGATCTATGAGCCTTAAGGCACTCTTGAGGCTTAGAGTGTACCTTTTCAAAGTGTTGTTAATAGAAGGTAATTTACCAGTGCTTGGAATATTTGCGACTTAAAACGATCTTTACTTATTAAATTTTAAACTTTGCAATTAAAAGACTACGAGAAATGGCAGACCTAATGCGTAAACGCCATAAACTGTCAGATTTGATCTATGAGCAACTGCTCAATTTGTTTGATTCTGTTCAGTTGGAAGAGGAATTATCTGACAAATCAAGTGCTGATGAAGACGATGAGCTTGATATGGTCGCTGCACTAAATGCAGCCTTAGAAGATGCTGCTTCGGTATCATTTAATATTGCTGCCTCCGAGCACGCGAATCCACCAAGAAAACACCAAAGAGACCCCGGTCACCTAGAGGTGATGGTAGACCATCATTAGACCACTCAAAAATTATTAATTCCCCTTCTTCTTCGCCTTCTGGTGGATATAAAGGTTTTAGTATGTCTCCATTCTAAAATGGTTACAAAATACATAATATATAAAATATTTAATTTATACAGGTATTGAGTCAATTAAAAAAAAACCGAGCAAAATAGTTTGGAAGCAACAGTCTCTGCAGTTGCATATCAATGACGTAGTCTTTCGAGGTAACTCATCATTGCCACCAGAAATAATTAACTTGGAAACTTATTATTATTATTGCAAATATTTTGCTATTTTTTCAATGAAAATATTATCAATCAAATTGTTGAGGAAACATTACGCGCAGCAACAGCCGACAGCATTCAAAGCCAATTTAAATTGAATATGAATAACATTTACCATTATATTAGGATTCTAATCTATATGTCCCTTTATCGATTCCCAACTTTGGAAAGCTACTGGGGAAAACACGCTTTTGGGCCCATTCGATATTGCATGACGCGAAGCAAATTTGATTCAATTAAGCGCTACTTGTGTCTGCGAGATGAAAGCAAACGAATTAAAAAGGGTGAAGCCGGTTAAGATCCCCTGTTCCGCACAAGAACTTTAATAGATCACCTAAATGACAGGTTTGATTCCATTCCAAAGCAAGCTCGACTTTGCGTGGCTGAGCAGATATGCGGCACAAAAATGGAACACCACCCTCGGCAGTATATGCCTAATAAGTCCATAAATGGTGTATAAAGCTCTTTGTTTTATGCGATACCTATATACGCCTACCGTTTTGAAATTTATAGTGGCGCTGGAGATAACGTAATCTTGCCTGGCGAACAAGATCTCGCAGCATCAGCCAACATTGTTGTTCGTTTAACAAACACTGTACAGAAATTCCACCAACATATCATATATTTCGATAACTTTTATACGTCGGTGACTTTGTTGGTGTACCTTCGTGCTAAAGGTATATATAGCCTTGGTACAGTACGCCCTAATAGTATACCCAGTTCTAAGCTGCCTTGTAAAAATATTATCAAGGACAAGCCTAGAGGATTTTCGACAGAGTTTATTGGCTCTTCAACAGACAACAGAGCCGTTCGATTGCTATCTACATACGTTAGTGTTCAGACATTTGAAAGAGCAATCGAAAGTGGAGTCGCAAAAACACCTCGATATGATCGAAAATCTGAAAAAGACGTAGAAATTGACTGCCCACAAATTATTAGAGAATACACCGTACACATGCGGAGAGAGATTCAGCGACACGTGTTTTTTACCATTTGGTGGATATGGCTGAAGAGAACCCTAATAAAGTTTTCAATCTTCCGGATTTCCGAGAAGAAATTGCTGCGGGCCTCGTAGGATTTCAGCAAAAGCCATTAGTGGGTCGTCCCAGGAGAGAAGCATCGCGTTCTCCATCTATTCTTGGGCAACAAAGTCCGTCCGTGTCGTCTTCTCCACCAGATTGACTTAAAATTGGTGCAAAGTCAAATCATCCAATAGCAGAATTGCATTTGGATCTGCAGGATCATTTTCCTATTTGGCTATGTCGAGATGGCGGGAAAAGATGGTGCAAGAATTGCAAAACGTCCCAAACCCAATGCATTTGCAAAAATGCAATCTTCACCTTTGTTGCACTGCCAACCAAAATTGTTTTTTTGAATATCGTAATAAAAAATGAAAACTTACACTTATAGGATATGAGTTTGATTTTTCACCTCTAAGCCCCAAGAGTGCCTTGAGGCACTCATTCACATTTTCTCACCTGGCAGGTAAATGGTTGGCGGAAAACTTTTTCTGATGTCATTTTTGAGCTCAGAAGACAAAATTCATTTAAGAAAAAATTAATTGGATTTTTTTATTTAGAGTTGAAGAAAATAGCCTTAGCGGGTTAAATGCACATGTCGTTGATATTGATAAATAAAAATGCTTATTTCAATAGTTAATAGACCAAAAAAAGTTTAAAGTTAGTCGGCTTGCAAAATTTATATATTTTTACACTTTGAAGAAACAAGTTGCACCATACTACACATATGTTTTTGGTAAATAGACAAAAATCTCGACGAAGAGCTTTAGAAAGCTATCAACGCTTTTTGGTATTTATTAATACATTATTTAGTTACTTTAAAAGATAACTTAAATACTAAACAACTAATTACTTATTTTGTTATTGCAAGATTCTTAAGATTCTATGTGGTTAGTTCTTAAGTTAGATAGTTAGATAAAAATAATCCAAGCGATATTAATAATATAAAAACCATCAATCCAAGCGAGACGTGGCGGTTCTCGTGTAAATAAAGCTATAACAAACCAACGCTTAACACCTTGCCTATTGTAATTTATATATTTTGCCTGTTGCACAAAATTAGTAAAACGCATACATTCACATGCGAGCTTGTTCATGCATGTACGCATACATTGAAACTATCACGCACCAAACAAAATTGTTCCCGTGCTCATCGTATCGCTGTTGTTGGGCGACTGAGTGGATGCCACCGTATGCTCATTCTGGAGACTGTTGCTAGAATTTTTTAACGAACAAAACCAAATTAGATACAAAAAAAGAATTTGTTGTATGGTGTTAAAATAAAAAATATATTAAGTGGAGTTACCGGTATTTAAAAAAAAAAACTAGAAATAAGACTATTTTCGATATGGTCTCGCTGTTCGACTGTAAAAATATGCCGGATTTGACTGCTTCGGGGCTGCTAACAACGAGAGCCGATCAGTCCCTCGCAAAAACTTTTGGGTCCTGAGGTCACAAAGTCACAATAGCTTCAAATGAGTAAAGCCCGCTGTTACAGTAATCCATACGTACGGTGATGCATTGTGTTATTATATTTGATAATATTTGGTGAACGTGGCGATTTTCAAACAATTATTTTCTACTGACCACATAGACAAAAAAAAATGTTGTTTAAATCGGAACTTTTTGCAGGGTGACATACCGTTTGTACAGCCTGTGCCATTAGTTACTGTAAATAAATCAGAGTAAAAACAAAAAAAAATTTTTTGTTTTTTTTTTGTTAGGTTGTTTAAACAATCATATTGCCTCACAGCCTTCATTAAAATTATTTGCACAATGTGAGATAAGAAGTCATTTATACATACCCTTCATTTCGTATGTGAAATAAATATATTGTTTATTATTTCGTCCTTGTTTATTATTCAATGCAATGTACCATGTGTAAATTAAAAAATAAATATCGCCTTAAGGCACTCGTTGGTATTTCATTGTTTAAATGCACATGTCGTTGATATTGATAAAAACAAATGCTTATTTTAATATTTCGCGGGAAAAAACTTATATTTTTGGTAAATACGAGGGTCGTATGATAAGTCCGTGACTTTTTGTATTTGCCGCGCACCTGCTCTAAATACAACACTGCTCCTGTCAGCAGTTATCGATTAACAGCTGACTGTAAAATTTTGAGAAAGCTGCGTTTCTTAGTTTGCGTTTTATAGGCATTGAAAGCAGACGATCTCGTGAATTTTAACGAAAATGGAAAAAAGTGAATTTCGTGTGCTAATTAAGCATTATTTTTTGCTACCCCATCCAGCATATTCTCCAGATTTAGCCCCCTGTGACTATTTTTTGTTTCCAAACATGAAGAAATGGCTCGGCGGTAAGAGATTCGGGTCAAATGAAGAGGTCATCACAGAAACAAACGACTATTTTGAGGGCCTTGAGAAAACCTATTATTTGGAAGGAATAAAAAAATTGGAAAAACGCTGGACTAAATGTATAGAGCTAAAAGGAGATTATGTTGAGAAATAAAACGCTTCTTTGACGAAAAAAATATATTTTATTCAAAAAGTCACGGACTTATCAAACGACCCTCGTACACAAAAATCTCGACGAAGAGCTTTAGAAAGCTATCAACGGTTTCTGGTATTTATTAATACATTATTTAGTTATTTTTTACTAATTTTGTTATTGAAAGATTCTTAAGATTCTCTGTGGTTATTTCTTAAGTTAGATAGTTAGATAAGATTAATCCAAGCGACATTAATAATATAAAAACCATCAATCCAAGCGAGACGTGGCGGTTCGCGTGTAAATAAAGTTATAACAAACCAACCCTTAACGCCTTGCACATTGTAATTTATATATTTTGCCTGTTGCACAAAATTAGTAAAACGCATACATTCACATGCGAGCTTGTGCATGCATGTACGCATACATTGAAACTATCGCGCAACAAAAAAAATTGCTCCCGTGCTCATCGTATCGCTGTTGTTGGGCGACTGAGTGGATGCCACCGAATGCTCATTCTGGAGAGTGTTGCTAGAATTTTTTAACGAACAAAACCAAATTAGATTAACAAAAAAGAAATTATTGTATGGTGTTAAAATAAAAAATATATTAAATTGAGTTACCGGTATTTGAAAAAAAAAAACTAGAAATAAGAGTATTTTCGATTTGGTCTCGCTGTTCGACTCTAAAAATACGCTGGATTTGACTGCTTCGGAGCTGCTAACAAAGAGAGCCCATCAGTCCCTCGCAAAAACATTTGGGTCCTGGGGTCACAAAGTCACAATAGCTTCAAATGAATAAAGCCCGCTGTTACAGTAATCCATACGTTCGATGATGCATTGTGTTATTATATTTGATAATATTTGGTTAACGTGGCGATTTTCAAACAATTATTTTCTACTGACCTCATAAACAAAAAAAAATGTTAAAATCGGAACTTTTTGCAGGGTGACATACCGTTTGTACAGCCTGTCCCATTAGTTACTGTAAATAAATCAGAGTAAAAACAAAAAAAATTTTTTTTTTTTTTTTTTTTAGGTTGTTTAAACAATCATATTGCCTCACAGTGGAAGTTTTGTGTTAATCAAAACACATTCATTCGTTCAAGCACTGGTAAATTACCTTCTATTAACAACACTTTGAAAAAGTACACTCTAAGCCCAAAGAGTGCCTTAAGGCACTCGTTGGTATTTCATTGTTTAAATGCACATGTCGTTGATATTGATAAAAACAAATGCTTATTTCAATAGTTAATATACATACCTTAGACCAAAAAAAGTTTAAAGTTAATCGGCTTGCAAAATTTATATATTTTTACATTTTGAAGAAACAAATAGCACCATACTAAATTTTACGCGGGAAAAACATATATTTTTGGTAAATACACAAAAATCTCGACGAAGAGCTTTAGAAAGCTATTAACGCTTTTTGGTATTTATTAATACATTATTTAGTTACTTTTTACTTATTTTGTTATTGAAAGATTCTTAAGATTCTCTGTGGTTATTTCTTAAGTTAGATAGTTAGATAAGATTAATGCAAGCGATATTATAAATATAAAAACCATCAATCCAAGCGAGACGTGGCGGTTCGCATCTAAGTAGAATTATAGCAAACCAACCCTTAACACCTTGCACATTGTAATTTATGTATTTTGCCTGTTGCACAAAATTAGTAAAACGCAACATTCACATGCGAGCTTGTGCATGCATGTACGCATACATTGAAACTATCGCGCACCAAAAAAATTGCTCCCGTGCTCATCGCATCGCTGTTGTTGGGCGACTGAGTGGATGCCACCGTATGCTCATTCTGGAGAGTGTTGCTAGAATTTTTTAACGAACAAAACCAAATTAGATTAACAAAAAGAAATTGTTGTATGGTGTTAAAATAAAAAATATATTAAATGGAGTTACCGGTATTTGAAAAAAAAAACTAGAAATAAGAGTATTTTCGATTTGGTCGCGCTGTTCGACTCTAAAAATACGCTGGATTTGACAACTTCGAAGCTGCTAACAAAGAGAGCCCATCAGTCCTTCGCAAAAACTTTTGGGTCCTGAGGTCACAAAGTCACAATAGCTTCAAATGAGTAAAGCCCGCTGTTACAGTAATCCATACGTTCGATGATGCATTGTGTTATTATATTTGATAATATTTGGTTAACGTGGCGATTTTCAAACAATTATTTTCTACTGACCACATAGACAAAAAAAAAATGTTTAAATCGGAACTTTTTGCATGGTGACATACCGTTTGTACAGCCTGTCTTATTAGTTACTGTAAATAAATCAGAGTAAAAACAAAAAAAAATTTTTTGTTTTTTTTTTTTAGGTTGTTTAAACAATCATATTGCCTCACAGCCTTCATTAAAATTATTTGCACAATGTGAGATAAGAAGTCATTTAAACATACCCTTCATTTCGTATGTGAAATAAATATATTGTTTATTATTTCGTCGTTGTTTATTATTCAATGCAATGTACCATGTGTAAATTAAAAAATAAATATCGCAACTAGCCAATAGCTATAGCACTGGAAGTTTTGTGTTAATCAAAACACATTCATTCGTTCAAGCCCTGGTAAATTACGTTCTATTAACAACACTATGAAAAAGTACACTCTAAGCCCAAAGAGTGCCTTAAGGCACTCGTTGGTATTTCATTGTTTAAATGCACATGTCGTTGATATTGATAAAAACAAATGCTTATTTCAATAGTTAATATACATACCTTAGACCAAAAAAAAGTATAAAGTTAATCGGCTTGCAAAATTTATATATTTTTACATTTTGAAGAAACAAATAGCACCATACTAAATTTTACGCGGGAAAAAACATATATTTTTGGTAAATACACAAAAATCTCGACGAAGAGCTTTAGAAAGCTATCAAAGCTTTTTGGTATTTATTAATACATTTGTTTACGTCGAAACGCAGCCGCCAAGAAGTAGGCAACGTTGCGGCGTAAACAGTGCGAGAGTCACCGAGGGTTCTCGCGCTCTTTTATCCGCTTTTTTTCATGTAATATAATGTAATAGTAATATATAATAACATAAGTTTAGTTGTCAATAAATTCTTGAAGTGAACGGATCACGCGCCCCGAATTGTTCTTTTTTTCATCGAGTTGTTTTATATCGCGTCGGTCAAATCGTTAGTGAATAATAATTATACACAGCGATCCCCAACCCAAGAACTCTACTGTTGCCGCCACTACAAACATTGGTCCTTCGAGCCGGATTTGTAAAACATTGGACTCACGTCGCTGGATTTTTTCATCCCCTCACACCGCTCGAACCGCTACTTCGGCAACAACACATCGTCAGGAACCCAGATAAGTACAAAATTTTTCTACTTATTCAATTTGGCAGAGGGCTGTGTGTAATTCCTCCTCTGATAAAAAAGAAGAAATTTCTTTTTTGTCATAACCTCGCAATTTGCGCTACCGGCATCTCTATACGTGCGTACATACATACATATGTTGCTGCATTTGTAAGTACATACGTACCTATAGACGACTGCCATATTTGAATGTTGTAAATACATACATACAATTGCACACAGTTTCCTCCACATAAATTATATTTATTAACCTCTGCCATGTATGTACCTTCTCCTACATTTTCTATCTAAGAAAGGTACATACACAATTGATTTAAATTGTATGTTAATATATGCAAATACATACATACTGACATTATATATTTGCACATATTACATACTTACGTTGCCCATTAAAATACATTGCCAAGGTCCAAACCTCAACCGGCAATTGTATTTCCAAAAAAACTCCAAAAAAGATAACACATAACCTCCTCGTAAATTTCTTTTTATTATCGACTATAAATTTTCATTTACAATATAAATATAGTTATATTATTTACAAATTTATAACTTCTAAAACCTTTGTTTACATTTTTGCCGGACCTTAGTGATCGCAGTCCGTCTTAGTGATCGCAGTGTTAGCGTTCCAGGGCTGCACTAGCTCAAATATTAAAATATCTTTTCGTGGGCAACCGTGACTTTTAAAAGTCACTTATTTTTGAAAATATCGTCTCATTGTGCACTGTGTTGTGATATTACAAAGCGCTGCAACATTGCAAAGGAATTATCGAATATATTTTCCTCCGTCTGAGAAAATTCATCCTAATAATAAATAATTTTTTATTTATTTCATACAATATAATTTATTATATCTAAATAAATTATATTGCGTCTTTTCTCAGAATTTCACGCTGAGTATAATAATTGTTTCGATAATTATTATTACTCAATAAGATATTTCGATTCTTTTAAATAATATTTATATTATTTTTTTTTTGCAACTGTTTTTCCAAAAAGTGTTGCCTTGTAATTTAGCAACATATTCCTCGCTCAATTGATTCGATAAGGTTCCGATCGATTTACCTCATCCTTTCTGTTGTTTATTATTAAAATAATAATAATCAACTTTTGCGTCCAATTTCGTATTTACCTTTCTGGTTCCTTCATCACCATCAATTGCATCTTTCTCGCCTTTTAAAGGTTCGGTTATGCCAATTGATAGCGGTAAAGACACCAAGAAACACCTTATTGTACAAGCGACTCAGCATAGACGTTCAAGTTCTCTTCCAAGTTCCCATCTTGACAGAACATCCTCTCCCGCCACACAAAGGAAAGTTTCAACTCCGGCCACATCCAAGGCTAGTCAGGTACCAAAAATTTCGGTGCTCGCTCCTCCAGGCAATAAAAATGGCACTACAAGAGTTCATTAACGCTTCAGATAAGCTCACGCAATTCGAAGCAGGGATTCAAAATTCTCCTACAGCCTCACTTCACACTCACAGAGTGCGTCTTGAACAGCTTCGCTCCATATGGAGTCTTGTAGAACTCAAATACGAATTCTGTTCCAACGCATTGTCTCAACCAGAGACAAATGCTGAGGACAAAATCGCCATGCAAGCCCGATATGACCACTGCTATTTAGTTTAGCCAGCCAGCTTAGAATCCTCTTCAACCTTCCGTCAGTTCCTCACGAGTCTGGAGCCGCCATCCAAGTCCTTCAAAGCACCATACAAAGTTGCTTAACGGCTCTAGACCACTCCAAAATCAGCACAGAGAACTGGGATTGCCTTCTAGTTTTCCTATGTTCGTCTAAACTCCCAAGGCTGACGTTGTCACTTTGGGAACAGTCCGTACAGAATAAGGCTGAAATTCCGTTGTGGAAGGAAATGTCCGATTTCCTTTCAGAGCGCTATCGCACATTAGAAGCGATAGAGGACGTACACCCTACAACAAGCGCACAGACAAGTTCCAAAACTGCTCGAAAAGAGCCTCCTACAAGGAAGGTCAACTCTTTTGAGGCAAAGGTTGTAGGCAAACCACAAACTTGCAAACTTTGCTCAAAGGAGAACCATCCTATACGTCTGTGTCCGCGCTTTCTCCAAATGGCTGTTGATGAAAGGTCCAATTTCATCAAACAGCAAAAGTTGTGTCTGAACTGCTTCGCAAGAGGACATATCCTCAAAGATTGCACAAGTCAACATAACTGTTTCACGTGCAAGGGTCGCCACAAAACACTCCTGCATCGTGGCACCCCTCCTACTGCGCCCTCTTCAGCAGATTCTGCAACAGCTCCCCATAATTCGAATATACAGTCCACTTCTTCTACGACTAATATTCAGAATTACTTCACGGCGAACACACAAGGTGTTCTTCTTGGCACTGCTCTTATAAATGTGTGCCATTTGGGCATGACTTATAAAGCACGTGCACTGATCGATCCTGGATCAGAGGCTACGTTCATCTCCGAACGGATGTTTAACATCATAAAGCCATCCTACCAAGCCGTGCAAGTTAAAGTAGCTGGCTTAAATCAAGCCATCTCAGCCAATCCACAAAAGTTGTGTCATTTCCAGATTGGCTCCCCGATCACTCCCAGGTTACAGCTAGAAACTGCAGCCTTTGTTCTCCCTCAATTGGCAGGTAATCTTCCATCCTACACTATTTCCAAGGACCTTCTAAAGGACCTGCCAAATCTCCAACTAGCTGATCCGCACTTCCACCAGAGCTCTCAGATAGACGTGCTCCTAGGAGCCGATATCCTTCCGTCTATCATAAAGAGTGGCTCTGTATCCCAAATTTGTGGAACCCTGCTCGGTCAAGAGACCATATTCGGCTGGATCCTCACAGGACCAGTAGCCAAGTCGAATCCTACGACAGTTTCGTCCTTCACGACGAGGATAAAGATCAGCAATGAACAAAGGCTTGATGATCTTCTCACCAAGTTTTGGGTTGTGGAAGATCTACCAGCAAAGCTGGTAAATGTTTCTGATTCAGCGTGTGAAAACAACTTTCTTCGCACTACTTCCAGAACAAAAGAGGGCAGATATGTCGTTACGCTTCCTTTCAAAAATCCTGAAATCTCCGAATTAGGACATTCTAGGTCCATCGCACTCGCTCAGTTCCTCAGGAACGAATGTCGTTTAAAGAGGAACTTTCCTTTAAAAGAGCAGTACGACTCGATTATTCAGGAGTACTTAGATTTAGGCCATATGAGGCCAGTCTCCCCAAGTAACGACTGCAACAAGTTTTATCTCCCTCATCATGCTGTGTTCAAACCTGAGAGCACCACGACCAAAGTTCGCGTTGTATTCAACGCCTCCAGTCCGTCCTCCAATGGGAAGAGCTTGAATGATATCCTATATCCAGGACCCGTTTTGCAATCCGATCTGACCATGCAGATCTTGAAATGGCGTTTTTTCCGTTACGTGTTCAATGCTCACATCACAAAGATGTACCGGCAGATACTCGTCCACACGAGTCACACGCCATTTCAACGAATCCTTTTCAGGAATCCAAATGGTGAAGTATGTGATTATGAACTTAACACAGTCACTTTTGGAGTAAATTGCGCTCCATTCTTAGCCATTCGGGTTCTTCGACAGCTTTCCCAGGATGTTAGCAAACATTTTCCTCTCGCCAGCGACATCATATCCAACTACATGTACGTAGACGATGTCCTTGCTGGCGCGCACTCCATAAAGCGCGCCACAGTGTCTATTGAAGAGTTACGCAAAGCTCTTGAGACAGCTGGTGTTCCTTTAAGAAAGTGGATATATGTTCTCCAAAAACTAATCCATATATCCACATTGTTCTTTCAGATTAGTGAGATGGCACCACGCAAGGCACAACCACCAGCCAAGCCAAAGGGAGTGAACTCCTTCAGATGCCGCGTCTGCAGAGGAGTCCACGCCTTGAAGAAGTGCCAGAGGTTCCTGCGGCTGGCTGCGGAAAAGCGCCTTCGGGCAGGATTAATCAACAAATACTGCCCGAACTGTCTGGCCCATGAACATTCTAAGGGTTCATGTCGCAGCGGCGGCACCTGCCGCACATGTGGTGAGGGCCACCACACACTGCTCCACCTCCCAGGCACCCCGCAATCCAAGATTAATGCAACCTCGCCATCCGTGACGCCTCTTCCACCTTCGGAATCCCTGGCGACTTCCCCCTCTGTGGCGATCAGCATGATGCCGACCGCCATAGTCAACCTGGACATGGCGGGCAAAATCTTCGAGGTGCGCGTGCTGTTGGACGCGTGCAGTCCATGTAGCCGCATGCCCACCTCACTGGCAAAGGCCTTTGGCCTCTCCGCCGAAAATGGGTTTTGCCGCGCCTTGTTCAGGTCAAGGGCGTCGCCGGAGTTTTCCGTGATAGTAAATCTGAATATGGAAGATGTGCAGATCAGGACTCCGGCACAGAAGGTCAATAAGGAGCTGCTAACCAGCTATCCGGGCATCACGGACACTCGGTGCCATGTGCCAAGCAGAGTCTCCATAGTTCTGGGGGCCGACGTCTATGGAGACGTACTCCTTCCAGGGCTTGTTCCATCCCACGGTGGACTGCCGTTGGCCCAGAACACTCTGTTTGGCTGGGTCCTATCCGGTGTCTTCAAGACATAGTCCGCCAACGCTCCTAAGGCCCCTCCAGCGGCATCTAAAGGATCCCGTCTCCACCCTCAAGTTGCAATAGTATTGCAAGGGGGGAGGGAACTCTACTGTTGCCGCCACTACAAACAACATTATTTAGTTACTTCTTACTTATTTTGTTATTGAAAGATTCTTAAGATTCTCTGTGGTTATTTCTTAAGTTAGATAGTTAGATAAGATTGATCCAAGCGATATTAATAATATAAAAACCATCAATCCAAGCGAGACGTGGCGGTTCGTGTCTAAGTAAAATTATAACAAACCAACCCTTAACACCTTGCACATTGTAATTTATATATTTTGCCTGTTGCACAAAATTAGTAAAACGCAACATTCACATGCGAGCTTGTGCATGCATGTACTCATACATTGAAACTATCGCGCACCAAAAAAAATTGCTCCCGTGCTCATCGTATCGCTGTTGTTAGGCGACTGAGTGGATACCACCGTATGCTCATTCTGGCGAGTGTTGCTAGAATTTTTTAACGAACAAAACCAAATTAGATTAACAAAAAAGAAATTGTTGTATGGTGTTAAAATAAAAAATATATTAAATGGAGTTACCGGTATTTGAAAAAAAAACTAGAAATAAGAGTATTTTCGATTTGGTCTCGCTGTTCGACTCTAAAAATACGCTGGATTTGACTGCTTCGGAGCTGCTAACAAAGAGAGCCCATCAGTCCCTCGCAAAAACTTTTGGGTCCTGAGGTCACAAAGTCACAATAGCTTCAAATGAGTAAAGCCCGCTGTTACAGTAATCCTTACGTTCGATGATGCATTGTGTTATTATATTTGATAATATTTGGTTAACGTGGCGATTTTTGGTATTTATTAATACATTATTTAGTTACCTTATACTTATTTTGTTATTGAAAGATTCTTAAGATTCTCTGTGGTTATTTCTTAAGTTAGATAGTTAGATAAGATTAATCCAAGCGATATTAATAATATAAAAACCATCAATCCAAGCGAGACGTGGCGGTTCGCGTCTAAGTAAAATTATAACAAACCAACCCTTAACACCTTGCACATTGTAATTTATATATTTTGCCTGTTGCACAAAATTAGTAAAACGCAACATTCACATGCGAGCTTGTGCATGCATGTACGCATACATTGAAACTATCGCGCACCAAAAAAAATTGCTCCCGTGCTCATCGTATCGCTGTTGTTGGGCGACTGAGTGGATGCCACCGTATGCTCATTCTGGAGAGTGTTGCTAGAATTTTTTAACGAACAAAACCAAATTAGATTAACAAAAAAGAAATTGTTGTATGGTGTTAAAATAAAAAATATATTAAATGGAGTTACCGGTATTTGAAAAAAAAAACTAGAAATAAGAGTATTTTCGATTTGGTCTCGCTGTTCGACTCTAAAAATACGCTGGATTTGACTACTTCGAAGCTGCTAACAAAGAGAGCCCATCAGTCCCTCGCAAAAACTTTTGGGTCCTGAGGTCACAAAGTCACAATAGCTTCAAATGAGTAAAGCCCGCTGTTACAGTAATCCATACGTTCGATGATGCATTGTGTTATTATATTTGATAATATTTGGTTAACGTGGCGATTTTCAAACAATTATTTTCTACTGACCACATAAACAAAAAAAAATGTTTAAATCGGAACTTATTGCATGGTGACATACCGTTTGTACAGCCTGTCCCATTAGTTACTGTAAATAAATCAGAGTAAAAACAAAAAAAAAATTTTTTGTTTTTTTTTGTTAGGTTGTTTAAACAATCAGATTGCCTCACAGCCTTCATTAAAATTATTTGCACAATGTGAGATAAGAAGTCATTTAAACATACCCTTCATTTCGTATGTGAAATAAATATATTGTTTATTATTTCGTCGTTGTTTATTATTCAATGCAATGTACCATGTGTAAACTAAAAAATAATTTTATCGCAACTAGCCAATAGCTATAGCAGTGGAAGTTTTGTGTTAATCAAAACACATTCATTCGTTCAAGCACTGGTAAATTACCTTCTATTAACAACACTTTGAAAAAGTACACTCTAAGCCCAAAGAGTGCCTTAAGGCACTCGTTGGTATTTCATTGTTTAAATGCACATGTCGTTGATATTGATAAAAACAAATGTTTATTTCAATAGTTAATATACATACCTTAGACCAAAAAAAGTTTAAAGTTAATCGGCTTGCAAAATTTATATATTTTTACATTTTGAAGAAACAAATAGCACCATACTAAATTTTACGCGGGAAAAAACATATATTTTTGGTAAATACACAAAAATCTCGACGAAGAGCTTTAGAAAGCTATCAACGCTTTTTGGTATTTATTAATACATTATTTAGTTACCTTATACTTATTTTGTTATTGAAAGATTCTCTGTGGTTATTTCTTAAGTTAGATAGTTAGATAAGATTAATCCAAGCGATATTAATAATATAAAAACCATCAATCCAAGCGAGACGTGGCGGTTCGCGTCTAAGTAAAATTATAACAAACCAACCATTAACACCTTGCACATTGTAATTTATATATTTTGCCTGTTGCACAAAATTAGTAAAACGCAACATTCACATGCGAGCTTGTGCATGCATGTACGCATACATTGAAACTATCGCGCACCAAAAAAAATTGCTCCCGTGCTCATCGTATCGCTGTTGTTGGGCGACTGAGTGGATGCCACCGTATGCTCATTCTGGAGAGTGTTGCTAGAATTTTTTAACGAGCAAAACCAAATTAGATTAACAAAAAAGAAATTGTTGTATGGTGTTAAAATAAAAAATATATTAAATGGAGTTACCGGTATTTGAAAAAAAAAAACTAGAAATAAGAGTATTTTCGATTTGGTCTCGCTGTTCGACTCTAAAAATACGCTGGATTTGACTACTTCGAAGCTGCTAACAAAGAGAGCCCATCAGTCCCTCGCAAAAACTTTTGGGTCCTGAGGTCACAAAGTCACAATAGCTTCAAATGAGTAAAGCCCGCTGTTACAGTAATCCATACGTTCGATGATGCATTGTGTTATTATATTTGATAATATTTGGTTAACGTGGCGATTTTCAAACAATTATTTTCTACTGACCACATAAACAAAAAAAAATGTTTAAATCGGAACTTTTTGCAGGGTGACATACCGTTTGTCCAGCCTGTCCCATTAGTTACTGTAAATAAATCAGAATAAAAACAAAAAAAAATTTTTTGTGTTTTTTTGTTAGGTTGTTTAAACAATCATATTGCCTCACAGCCTTCATTAAAATTATTTGCACAATGTGAGATAAGAAGTCATTTAAACATACCCTTCATTTCGTATGTGAAATAAATATATTGTTTATTATTTCGTCGTTGTTTATTATTCAATGCAATGTACCATGTGTAAATTAAAAAATAAATATCGCAACTAGCCAATAGCTATAGCAGTGGAAGTTTTGTGTTAGTCAAAACACATTCATTCGTTCAAGCACTGGTAAATTACCTTCTATTAACAACACTATGAAAAAGTACACTCTAAGCCCAAAGAGTGCCTTAAGGCACTCGTTGGTATTTCATTGTTTAAATGCACATGTCGTTGATATTGATAAAAACAAGTGCTTATTTCAATAGTTAATATACATACCTTAGACCAAAAAAGTTTAAAGTTGATCGGCTTGCAAAATTTATATATTTTTACATTTTGAAGAAACAAATAGCACCATACTAAATTTTACGCGGGAAAAAACATATATTTTTGGTAAATACACAAAAATCTCGACGAAGAGCTTTAGAAAGCTATCAACGCTTTTTGGTATTTATTAATACATTATTTAGTTACTTTTTACTTATTTTGTCATTCAAAGATTCTTAAGATTCTCTGTGGTTATTTCTTAAGTTAGATAGTTAGATAAGATTAATACAAGCGATATTAATAATATAAAAACCATCAATCCAAGCGAGACGTGGCGCACCAAAAAAATTGCTCCCATGCTCATCGTATCGCTGTTGTTGGGTGACTGAGTGGATGCCACCGTATGCTCATTCTGGAGAGTGTTGCTAGAATTTTTTAACGAACAAAACCAAATTAGATTAACAAAAAAGAAATTGTTGTATGGTGTTAAAATAAAAAATATATTAAATGGAGTTACCGGTATTTGAAAAAAAAACTAGAAATAAGAGTATTTTCGATTTGGTCTCGCTGTTCGACTCTAAAAATACGCTGGATTTGACTGCTTCGGAGCTGCTAACAAAGAGAGCCCATCAGTCCCTCGCAAAAACTTTTGGGTCCTGAGGTCACAAAGTCACAATAGCTTCAAATGAGTAAAGCCCGCTGTTACAGTAATCCTTACGTTCGAAGATGCATTGTGTTATTATATTTGATAATATTTGGTTAACGTGGCGATTTTCAAACAATTATTTTCTACTGACCACATAAACAAAAAAAAATGTGTGGTCACAATTTAAATCGGCACTTTTTGCAGGGTGACAGTTTTACCGTTTGTACAGCCTGTCCCATTAACTACTGTAAATAAATCAGAGTAAAAAAAACAAAAAAAAATTTTTTTTTTTTCGTTAGGTGTTTTAAGCAATCATATTGCCTCACAGCCTTCATTAAAATTATTTGCACAATGTGAGATAATAAGTCATTTAAACGTACCCTTCATTTCGTATGTGAAATAAATGTATGTTTTATTATTTCGTCGATCTAAACAGTTTTGTACCTCAAAGTATCGATAGTTTGATTACGATATTTAATACCTGATTCAACACGAAAATGCTCGGCTGACTTAAAGGGCACTTGTTAATTCATTGCTGGGAATACCATGCATTTTAATGAAGTTTAAATTATAATTCTCGAAAAACAATAATCTATCGAAACTTGTTATAAAAACATCCCTGAAGATGACGCACGAAGAGAACAAAGATGGCGTTCACGATAGCTAAACGAACAAAGCATGAGAATACTTTCCTTATAGTTTATTAAATTTAGTAAATAAAAATCATTTAAATATCAGTGCAAGCAAATCTGAAAAAGAATTCAATGCAATGTACCATGTGTAAGTTAAAAAATGAATATCGCTACTAGCCAATAGCTATAGCAGTGGAAGTTTTATGTTAATCAAAACACATTCATTCGTACATAACTAAACAACTAACAACTAAATGAGTCGTGATCATAAGAATAAAAAATATATATATATATATTTGTCAAAATCCAATTTACAACTTATAACCCTAAGCTGTCCCTAACAAGCTATGAGTTGCGCTGCCCTTGGTGGCAGAGGATCGACGTTTTGTTGTTGTTTGCTGATCGAAAGTTTAAAATGGTTTATCTAATAACTCCCGTATTTATTATTATTATCGATCGGATTGATAATAACCAAATTCTGGCATTGTTAAAACATTGTCGAAGACATTTTCAATCGCGATGAAAATATTATTTTTTCATCCTCACTATTATTATTATTTCCCCAAAACGTCAAAAATTGCAAGTGAAACTTGAAATGTCCGTCACCCGAGTAAGCAAATAAAGAAATCTCAAGGTGCATGAATCTTTACTATAAAAGGGTATCCCTAAAACTATTTACGCCATACTCCATCTCACTACTAAATATATTAAATCGGTCTACACCGTCACGAACAAAAAACCAATTGATGTTCTGCATGGACTCGGCCCTTAAGATCATTGCCGGTACTCCTGACGACCATGACTTGGAGTCAATAAGGTTCACTGAAGCAATTTTAGTGGGGTCAAACAATAAGCAAATAGTTGTCAATTCAAAAATTCAATATCTCAGATAAATAGCATCACCGATACAGCCAAAGCCAAGCAGACAAATTCTGACTATTGGTTTCAAACATTTTTAGCTAGAAATAGAATGCTATCAACCGAGATAGGATACTCATGCTTACAATCACCCTGGCGAAAGCCGAGATAGTAAACCCGACCATTTTAAACCACGCTATTCATAGTTTATTGGAAATATAGATATATATATATGTACTCGTATACATATCAGCCTGCCACTATAAGGTGCGACAGAAACCTGACAGTAAACGTCTCAGGGACACAACTTGTGACGTTCGAGGACTTCGTCGATATAATTGGTACATCTTTCCGCAATCGTTAAAGCGTACAGCGCAGGCGCCCAGGGGTTGGTTACGTGCCTTGGGGCTTAGAGTGGAAAAATCAAACTCATATTCTATAAGTGTAAGTTTTCATTTTTTATTATGATATTCAAAACAACAATTTTTGTGCAGTGCAACAAAGGTGAAGATTGAATTTTTTGCAAATGCATTTTGTTTGGCACTTTTTTCAATTCTTGCACCATCTTTTCCCGCTATCTCGACATAGCCAAATAGGAAAATGATCCTGCAGATCCAAACGCAATTCTGCTATAGGATGATTTGACTTTGCACCAATTTTAAGTCTAGCTGGGGGACGGACCAACGAGTGCCTTAAGGCACTATTGAGGCTTAGAGTGTACCTTTTCAAAGTGTTGTTAATAGAAGGTAATTTACCAGTGCTTGGAATATTTGCGACTTAAAACGATCTTTACTTATTAAATTTTAAACTTTGCAATTAAAAGACTACGAGAAATGGCAGACCTAATGCGTAAACGCCATAAACTGTCAGATTTGATCTATGAGCAACTGCTCAATTTGTTTGATTCTGTTCAGTTGGAAGAGGAATTATCTGACAAATCAAGTGCTGATGAAGACGATGAGCTTGATATGGTCGCTGCACTAAATGCAGCCTTGGAAGATGCTGATTCGGTATCATTTGCTATTGCTGCCTCCGAGACTGAGGAACTAGCACGTGAATCCACCAAGAAAACACCAAAGAGACCCCGGTCACCTCTACCATCATTAGACCACTCAAAAATTATTAATTCCCCTTCTTCTTCGCCTTCTGGTGGATATAAAGGTTTCAGTATGTCTCCATTCTAAAATGGTTACAAAATACATAATATATAAAATATTTATTTTAAACAGGTATTGAATCAATTAAAAAAGAGCCGAGCAAAATAATTTGGAAGCAACAGTCTCTGCAGTTGCATATCAATGACGTAGTCTTTCGAGGTAACTCATCATTGCCACCAGAAATAATTAACTTGGAAACTCCACTGCAAATATTTTGCTATTTTTTCAATGAAAATATTATCAATCAAATTGTTGAGGAAACATTACGCGCAGGAACAGTCGAAAACATTCAAAGCCAATTTAAATTGAATATGAATGATATTTAACATTATATTGGGAATCTAATCTATATGTCCCTTTATCGATTCCCAACTTTGGAAAGCTACTGGGGAAAACACGCTTTTGGGCCCATTCGATGTTGCATGACGCGAAGCAAATTTGATTCAATTAAGCGCTACTTGTGTCTGCGAGATGAGAGAAAACGAATTAAAAAAGGTGAAGCCGGTTACGATCCCCTGTTCCGCACAAGAACTTTAATAGATCACCTAAATGACAGGTATGATTCCATTCCAAAGCAAGCTCGACTTTGCGTGGATGAGCAGATATGCGGCACAAAAATGGAACACAACCCTCGGCAGTATATGCCTAGTATATATAGCCTTGGTACAGTACGCCCTAATCGTATACCCAATTCTAAGCTGCCTTGTGAAAATATTATCAAGGACAAGCCTAGAGGATTTTCGACAGAGTTTGTTGGCTCTTCAACAGACAACAGAGCCGTTCGATTGCTATCTACATACGTTAGTGTTCAGCCATTTGAAAGAGCAATCGAAAGTGGAGTCGCAAAAACACCTCGATATGATCGAAAATCTGAAAAAGACGTAGAAATTGACTGCCCACAAATTATTAGAGAATACACCGCACACATGCGGATAGAGATTCAGCGACACCTGTTTTTTACCATTTGGTGGATATGGCTGCAACAAATGCCTATATTTTGTTCAGGCGTATATCAATTAATGTAAAAAGAGAACCCTTCCGGATTTCCGAGAAGAAATTGCTGCGGGCCTCGTAGGATTTCAGCAAAAGCCATTAGTGGGTCGTCCCAGGAGTGAAGCATCGCGTTCTCCATCTCTTCTTGGACAACAAAGTCCGTCCGTGTCGTCTTCTCCACCAGCTTGACTTAAAATTGGTGCAAAGTCAAATCATCCTATAGCAGACTTGCGTTTGGATCTGCTGGATCATTTTCCTACTTGGCTATGTCGAGATGGCGGGAAAAGATGGTGCAAGAATTGCAAAACGTCCCAAACCCAATGCATTTGCAAAAATGCAATCTTCACCTTTGTTGTACTGCCAACAAAAATTGTTTGTTTGAATATCATAATAAAAAATGAAAACTTACACTTATAGGATATGAGTTTGATTTTTCCACTCTAAGCCCCAAGAGTGCCTTGAGGCACTCATTCACATTTGCTCACCTGGCAGGTAAATGGTTGGCGGAAAAGTTTTTCTGATGTCATTTTTGAGCTCAGAAGACAAAATTCATTTAAGAAAAAATTAATTGGATATTTTTTATTTAGAGTTGAAGAAAATAGACTTAGAGGGTTAAATGCACGTGTCGTTGATATTGATAAAAACAAATGCTTATTTCAATAGTTAATATACATACCTTAGACCAAAAAAAGTTTAAAGTTAATCGGCTTGCAAAATTTATAAATTTTTACACTTTGAAGAAACAAGTTGCACCATACTACACGCGGGAAAAAACATGTTTTTGGTAAATAGGAAAAAATCTCGACGAAGAGCATTAGAAAGCTATCAACGCTTTATGGCATTTATTAATACATTATTTAGTTACTTTAAAAGATAACTTAAATACTAAACAACTAATTACTTATTTTGTTAATGCAAGATTCTTAAGATTCTATGTGGTTAGTTCTTAAGTTAGATAGTTAGATAAGATTAATCCAAGCGATATTAATAATATAAAAACCATCAATCCAAGCGAGACGTGGCGGTTAACGAACAAATCCAAATTAAAATAAAAAAAAGAATTTGTTGTACGGTGTTGGACTCTAAAAATGCGCTGGATTTGACTGCTTCGAGGCTGCTAACAAAGAGAGCCGATCAGTCCCTCGCAAAAACTTTTGGGTCCTGAGGTCACAAAGTCACAATAGCTTCAAATGAGTAAAGCCCGCTGTTACAGTAATCCATACGTTCGATGATGCATTGTGGTATTATATTTGATAACATTTGGTTAACGTGGCGATTTTCAAACAATTATTTTCTACTGACCACATAGACAAAAAAAAATGTTGTGTGGTCACAATTTAAATCGGCACTTTTTGCAGGGTGACAGTTTTACCGTTTGTACAGCCTGTCCCATTAATTACTGTAAATAAATCAGAGTAAAAAAAAAAAAAAAAAATTTTTTTTTTTTTCGTTAGGTTTTTTAAGCAATCATATTGCCTCACAGCCTTCATTAAAATTATTTGCACAATGTGAGATAATAAGTCATTTAAACGTACCCTTCATTTCGTATGTGAAATAAATGTATGTTTTATTATTTCGTCGATCTAAACAGTTTTGTACCTCAAAGTATCGATAGTTTGATTACGATATTTAATACCTGCTTCAACACGAAAATGCTCGGCTGACTTAAAGGGCACTTGTTAATTCATTGCTGGGAATACCATGCATTTTAATGAAGTTTAAATTATAATTCTCGAAAAACAATAATCTATCGAAACTTGTTATAAAAACATCCCTGAAGATGACGCACGAAGAGAACAAAGATGGCGTTCACGATAGCTAAACGAACAAAGCATGAGAATACTTTCCTTATAGTTTAATAAATTTAGTAAATAAAAATCATTTAAATATCAGTGCAAGCAAATCTGAAAAAGAATTCAATGCAATGTACCATGTGTAAATTAAAAAATGAATATCGCTACTAGCCAATAGCTATAGCAGTGGAAGTTTTATGTTAATCAAAACACATTCATTAGTACATATGCATGTGTATAAACTAAATGAGTCGTGATCATAAGAATAAAATATATATATATATATATATTTGTCAAAATCCAATTTACAACTTATAACCCTAAGCTGTCCCTAACAAGCTGTGAGTTGCGCTGCCCTTGGTGGCAGAGGATCGACGTTTTGTTGTTGTTTGCTGATCGAAAGTTTAAAATGGTTTATCTAATAACTCCCGTATTTATTATTATTATCGATCGGATTGATAATAACCAAATTCTGGCATTGTTAAAACATTGTCGAAGACATTTTCAATCGCGATGAAAATATTATTTTTTCATCCTCCTTATTATTATTATTTCCCCAAAACGTCAAAAATTGCAAGTGAAACTTGAAATGTCCGTCACCCGAGTAAGCAAATAAAGAAATCTCAAGGTGCATGAATCTTTACTATAAAAGGGTATCCCTAAAACTATTTACGCCATACTCCATCTCACTACTAAATATATTAAATCGGTCTACACCGTCACGAACAAAAAACCAATTGATGTTCTGCATGGACTCGGTCCTTAAGGTCATTGCCGGTACTCCTAACGACCATGACTTGGAGTCAATAAGGTTCACTGAAGCAATTTTAGTGGGGTGAAACAATAAGCAAATAGTTGTCAATTCAAAAATTCAATATCTCAGATAAATAGCATCACCGATACAGCCAAAGCCAAGCAGACAAATTCTGACTATTGGTTTCAAACATTTTTAGCTAGAAATAGAATGCTATCAACCGAGATAGGATACTCATGCTTACAATCACCCTGGCGAAAGCCGAGATAGTAAACCCGACCATTTTAAACCACGCTATTCATAGTTTATTGGAAATATAGATATATATATATGTACTCGTATACATATCAGCATGCCACTAGAAGGTGCGACAGAAACCTGACAGTAAACGTCTCAGGGACACAACTTGTGACGTTCGAGGACTTCGTCGATATAATTGGTACATCTTTCCGCAATCGTTAAAGCGTACAGCGCAGGCGCCCAGGGGTTGGTTACGTGCCTTGGGGCTTACAGTGGAAAAATCAAACTCATATTCTATAAGTGTAAGTTTTCATTTTTTATTATGATATTCAAAACAACAATTTTTGTGCAGTGCAACAAAGGTGAAGATTGAATTTTTTGCAAATGCATTTTGTTTGGCACTTTTTGCAATTCTTGCACCATCTTTTCCCGCTATCTCGACATAGCCAAATAGGAAAATGATCCTGCAGATCCAAACGCAATTCTGCTATAGGATGATTTGACTTTGCACCAATTTTAAGTCTAGCTGGGGGACGGACCAACGAGTGCCTTAAGGCACTCTTGAGGCTTAGAATGTACCTTTTCAAAGTGTTGTTAATAGAAGGTAATTTACCAGTGCTTGGAATTTTTGCGACTTAAAACGATCTTTACTTATTAAATTTTAAACTTTGCAATTAAAAGACTACGAGAAATGGCAGACTTAATGCGTAAACGCCATAAACTGTCAGATTTGATCTATGAGCAACTGCTCAATTTGTTTGATTCTGTTCAGTTGGAAGAGGAATTATCTGACAAATCAAGTGCTGATGAAGACGATGAGCTTGATATGGTCGCTGCACTAAATGCAGCCTTGGAAGATGCTGATTCGGTATCATTTGCTATTGCTGCCTCCGAGACTGAGGAACTAGCACGCGAATCCACCAAGAAAACACCAAAGAGACCCCGGTCACCTCTACCATCATTAGACCACTCAAAAATTATTAATTCCCCTTCTTCTTCGCCTTCTGGTGGATATAAAGGTTTCAGTATGTCTCCATTCTAAAATGGTTACAAAATACATAATATATAAAATATTTATTTTAAACAGGTATTGAATCAATTAAAAAAGAGCCGAGCAAAATAATTTGGAAGCAACAGTCTCTGCAGTTGCATATCAATGACGTAGTCTTTCGAGGTAACTCATCATTGCCACCAGAAATAATTAACTTGGAAACTTATTATTATTATTGCAAATATTTTGCTATTTTTTCAATGAAAATATTATCAATCAAATTGTTGAGGAAACATTACGCGCAGCAACAGTCGAAAACATTCAAAGCCAATTTAAATTGAATATGAATGATATTTACCATTATATTGGGAATCTAATCTATATGTCCCTTTATCGATTCCCAACTTTGGAAAGCTACTGGGGAAAACACGCTTTTGGGCCCATTCGATGTTGCATGACGCGAAGCAAATTTGATTCAATTAAGCGCTACTTGTGTCTGCGAGATGAGAGAAAACGAATTAAAAAAGGTGAAGCCGGTTACGATCCCCTGTTCCGCACAAGAACTTTAATAGATCACCTAAATGACAGGTATGATTCCATTCCAAAGCAAGCTCGACTTTGCGTGGATGAGCAGATATGCGGCACAAAAATGTAACACAACCCTCGGCAGTATATGCCTAGTATATATAGCCTTGGTACAGTACGCCCTAATCGTATACCCAATTCTAAGCTGCCTTGTGAAAATATTATCAAGGAGCCGTTCGATTGCTATCTACATACGTTAGTGTTCAGCCATTTGAAAGAGCAATCGAAAGTGGAGTCGCAAAAACAACCTCGATATGATCGAAAATCTGAAAAAGACGTAGAAATTGACTGCCCACAAATTATTAGAGAATACACCGCACACATGCGGATAGAGATTCAGCGACACGATTTTTTTACCATTGGGTGGATATGGCTGCAACAAATGCCTATATTTTGTTCAGGCGTATATCAATTAATGAAAAAGAGAACCCTAATAAAGTTTTCAATCTTCCGGATTTCCGAGAAAAATTGCTGCTGGCCTCGTAGGATTTCAGCAATAGCCATTACTGGGTCGTCCCAGGCGTGAAGCATCGCGTTCTCCATCTATTCTTGGGCAACAAAGTCCGTCCGTGTCGTCTTCTCCACCAGCTTGACTTAAAATTGGTGCAAAGTCAAATCATCCTATAGCAGACTTGCGTTTGGATCTGCAGGATCATTTTCCTATTTAGCTATGTCGAGATGGCGGGAAAAGATGGTGCAAGAATTGCAAAACGGCCCAAACCCAATGCATTTGCAAAAATGCAATCTTCACCTTTTTGCACTGCCAACAAAAATTGTTTTTTGAATATCATAATAAAAAATGAAAACTTACACTTATAGGATATGAGTTTGATTTTTCCACTCTAACCCCCAGGAGTGCCTCGACGAACTCATTCACATTTTCTCACCTGGCAGGTAAATGGTGCGCGGAAAACTTTTTCTGATGTCATTTTTGAGCTCAGAAGACAAAATTCATTTAAGAAAAAATTAATTGGATATTTTTTATTTAGAGTTGAAGAAAATAGACTTAGAGGGTTAAATGCACGTGTCGTTGATATTGATAAAAACAAATGCTTATTTCAATAGTTAATATACATACCTTAGACCAAAAAAAGTTTAAAGTTAATCGGCTTGCAAAATTTATAAATTTTTACACTTTGAAGAAACAAGTTGCACCATACTACACGCGGGAAAAAACATATGTTTTTGGTAAATAGGAAAAAATCTCGATGAAGAGCATTAGAAAGCTATCAACGCTTTATGGCATTTATTAATACATTATTTAGTTACTTTAAAAGATAACTTAAATACTAAACAACTAATTACTTATTTTGTTAATGCAAGATTCTTAAGATTCTATGTGGTTAGTTCTTAAGTTAGATAGTTAGATAAGATTAATCCAAGCGATATTAATAATATAAAAACCATCAATCCAAGCGAGACGTGGCGGTTAACGAACAAATCCAAATTAAAATAAAAAAAAAGAATTTGTTGTACGGTGTTAAAATAAAAAATATATTAAATGGAGTTACCGGTATTTGAAAAAAAAAACTAGAAATAAGAGTATTTTCGATTTTGTCTCGCTGTTGGACTCTAAAAATGCGCTGGATTTGACTGCTTCGAGGCTGCTAACAAAGAGAGCCGATCAGTCCCTCGCAAAAACTTTTGGGTCCTGAGGTCACAAAGTCACAATAGCTTCAAATGAGTAAAGCCCGCTGTTACAGTAATCCATACGTTCGATGATGCATTGTGGTATTATATTTGATAACATTTGGTTAACGTGGCGATTTTCAAACAATTATTTTCTACTGACCACATAGACAAAAAAAAATGTGTGGTCACAATTTAAACCGGCACTTTTTGCAGGGTGACAGTTTTACCGTTTGTACAGCCTGTCCCATTAATTACTGTAAATAAATCAGAGTAAAAAAAACAAAAAAAATTTTTTTTTTTTTCGTTAGGTGTTTTAAGCAATCATATTGCCTCACAGCCTTCATTAAAATTATTTGCACAATGTGAGATAATAAGTCATTTAAACGTACCCTTCATTTCGTATGTGAAATAAATGTATGTTTTATTATTTCGTCGATCTAAACAGTTTTGTACCTCAAAGTATCGATAGTTTGATTACGATATTTAATACCTGCTTCAACACGAAAATGCTCGGCTGACTTAAAGGGCACTTGTTAATTCATTGCTGGGAATACCATGCATTTTAATGAAGTTTAAATTATAATTCTCGAAAAACAATAATCTATCGAAACTTGTTATAAAAACATCCCTGAAGATGACGCACGAAGAGAACAAAGATGGCGTTCACGATAGCTAAACGAACAAAGCATGAGAATACTTTCCTTATAGTTTATTAAATTTAGTAAATAAAAATCATTTAAATATCAGTGCAAGCAAATCTGAAAAAGAATTCAATGCAATGTACCATGTGTAAATTAAAAAATGAATATCGCTACTAGCCAATAGCTATAGCAGTGGAAGTTTTATGTTAATCAAAACACATTCATTCGTACATATGCATGTGTATAAACTAAATGAGTCGTGATCATAAGAATAAAAAATATATATATATATATTTGTCAAAATCCAATTTACAACTTATAACCCTAAGCTGTCCCTAACAAGCTGTGAGTTTGGCTGTGAGTTGCGCTGCCCTTGGTGGCAGAGGATCGACGTTTTGTTGTTGTTTGCTGATCGAAAGTTTAAAATGGTTTATCTAATAACTCCCGTATTTATTATTATTATCGATCGGATTGATAATAACCAAATTCTGGCATTGTTAAAACATTGTCGAAGACATTTTCAATCGCGATGAAAATATTATTTTTTCATCCTCACTATTATTATTATTTCTCCAAAACGTCAAAAATTGCAAGTGAAACTTGAAATGTCCGTCACCCGAGTAAGCAAATAAAGAAATCTCAAGGTGCATGAATCTTTACTATAAAAGGGTATCCCTAAAACTATTTACGCCATACTCCATCTCACTACTAAATATATTAAATCGGTCTACACCGTCACGAACAAAAAACCAATTGATGTTCTGCATGGACTCGGCCCTTAAGGTCATTGCCGGTACTCCTGACGACCATGACTTGGAGTCAATAAGGTTCACTGAAGCAATTTTAGTGGGGTCAAACAATAAGCAAATAGTTGTCAATTCAAAAATTCAATATCTCAGATAAATAGCATCACCGATACAGCCAAAGCCAAGCAGACAAATTCTGACTATTGGTTTCAAACATTTTTAGCTAGAAATAGAATGCTATCAACCGAGATAGGATACTCATGCTTACAATCACCCTGGCGAAAGCCGAGATAGTAAACCCGACCATTTTAAACCACGCTATTCATAGTTTATTGGAAATATAGATATATATATATGTACTCGTATACATATCAGCATGCCACTAGAAGGTGCGACAGAAACCTGACAGTAAACGTCTCAGGGACACAACTTGTGACGTTCGAGGACTTCGTCGATATAATTGGTACATCTTTCCGCAATCGTTAAAGCGTACAGCGCAGGCGCCCAGGGGTTGGTTACGTGCCTTGGGGCTTAGAGTGGAAAAATCAAACTCATATTCTATAAGTGTAAGTTTTCATTTTTTATTATGATATTCAAAACAACAATTTTTGTGCAGTGCAACAAAGGTGAAGATTGAATTTTTTGCAAATGCATTTTGTTTGGCACTTTTTTCAATTCTTGCACCATCTTTTCCCGCTATCTCGACATAGCCAAATAGGAAAATGATCCTGCAGATCCAAACGCAATTCTGCTATAGGATGATTTGACTTTGCACCAATTTTAAGTCTAGCTGGGGGACGGACCAACGAGTGCCTTAAGGCACTATTGAGGCTTAGAGTGTACCTTTTCAAAGTGTTGTTAATAGAAGGTAATTTACCAGTGCTTGGAATATTTGCGACTTAAAACGATCTTTACTTATTAAATTTTAAACTTTGCAATTAAAAGACTACGAGAAATGGCAGACCTAATGCGTAAACGCCATAAACTGTCAGATTTGATCTATGAGCAACTGCTCAATTTGTTTGATTCTATTCAGTTGGAAGAGGAATTATCTGACAAATCAAGTGCTGATGAAGACGATGAGCTTGATATGGTCGCTGCACTAAATGCAGCCTTGGAAGATGCTGATTCGGTATCATTTGCTATTGCTGCCTCCGAGACTGAGGAACTAGCACGTGAATCCACCAAGAAAACACCAAAGAGACCCCGGTCACCTCTACCATCATTAGACCACTCAAAAATTATTAATTCCCCTTCTTCTTCGCCTTCTGGTGGATATAAAGGTTTCAGTATGTCTCCATTCTAAAATGGTTACAAAATACATAATATATAAAATATTTATTTTAAACAGGTATTGAATCAATTAAAAAAGAGCCGAGCAAAATAATTTGGAAGCAACAGTCTCTGCAGTTGCATATCAATGACGTAGTCTTTCGAGGTAACTCATCATTGCCACCAGAAATAATTAACTTGGAAACTCCACTGCAAATATTTTGCTATTTTTTCAATGAAAATATTATCAATCAAATTGTTGAGGAAACATTACGCGCAGCAACAGTCGAAAACATTCAAAGCCAATTTAAATTGAATATGAATGATATTTAACATTATATTGGGAATCTAATCTATATGTCCCTTTATCGATTCCCAACTTTGGAAAGCTACTGGGGAAAACACGCTTTTGGGCCCATTCGATGTTGCATGACGCGAAGCAAATTTGATTCAATTAAGCGCTACTTGTGTCTGCGAGATGAGAGAAAACGAATTAAAAAAGGTGAAGCCGGTTACGATCCCCTGTTCCGCACAATAACTTTAATAGATCACCTAAATGACAGGTATGATTCCATTCCAAAGCAAGCTCGACTTTGCGTGGATGAGCAGATATGCGGCACAAAAATGGAACACAACCCTCGGCAGTATATGCCTAGTATATATAGCCTTGGTACAGTACGCCCTCATCGTATACCCAATTCTAAGCTGCCTTGTGAAAATATTATCAAGGACAAGCCTAGAGGATTTTCGACAGAGTTTGTTGGCTCTTCAACAGACAACAGAGCCGTTCGATTGCTATCTACATACGTTAGTGTTCAGCCATTTGAAAGAGCAATCCAAAGTGGAGTCGCAAAAACAACCTCGATATGATCGAAAATCTGAAAAAGACGTAGAAATTGACTGCCCACAAATTATTAGAGAATACACCGCACACATGCGGATAGAGATTCAGCGACACGATTTTTTTACCATTGGGTGGATATGGCTGCAACAAATGCCTATATTTTGTTCAGGCGTATATCAATTAATGAAAAAGAGAACCCTAATAAAGTTTTCAATCTTCCGGATTTCCGAGAAAAATTGCTGCTGGCCTCGTAGGATTTCAGCAATAGCCATTACTGGGTCGTCCCAGGCGTGAAGCATCGCGTTCTCCATCTATTCTTGGGCAACAAAGTCAAATCATCCTATAGCAGACTTGCGTTTGGATCTGCAGGATCATTTTCCTATTTAGCTATGTCGAGATGGCGGGAAAAGATGGTGCAAGAATTGCAAAACGGCCCAAACCCAATGCATTTGCAAAAAATGCAATCTTCACCTTTTTGCACTGCCAACAAAAATTGTTTTTTGAATATCATAATAAAAAATGAAAACTTACACTTATAGGATATGAGTTTGATTTTTCCACTCTAACCCCCAGGAGTGCCTCGACGAACTCATTCACATTTTCTCACCTGGCAGGTAAATGGTGGGCGGAAAACTTTTTCTGATGTCATTTTTGAGCTCAGAAGACAAAATTCATTTAAGAAAAAATTAATTGGATATTTTTTATTTAGAGTTGAAGAAAATAGACTTAGAGGGTTAAATGCACGTGTCGTTGATATTGATAAAAACAAATGCTTATTTCAATAGTTAATATACATACCTTAGACCAAAAAAAGTTTAAAGTTAATCGGCTTGCAAAATTTATAAATTTTTACACTTTGAAGAAACAAGTTGCACCATAATATACGCGGGAAAAAACATATGTTTTTGGTAAATAGGAAAAAATCTCGACGAAGAGCATTAGAAAGCTATCAACGCTTTATGGCATTTATTAATACATTATTTAGTTACTTTAAAAGATAACTTAAATACTAAACAACTAATTACTTATTTTGTTAATGCAAGATTCTTAAGATTCTATGTGGTTAGTTCTTAAGTTAGATAGTTAGATAAGATTAATCCAAGCGATATTAATAATATAAAAACCATCAATCCAAGCGAGACGTGGCGGTTAACGAACAAATCCAAATTAAAATAAAAAAAAGAATTTGTTGTACGGTGTTAAAATAAAAAATATATTAAATGGAGTTACCGGTATTTGAAAAAAAAAAACTAGAAATAAGAGTATTTTCGATTTTGTCTCGCTGTTGGACTCTAAAAATGCGCTGGATTTGACTGCTTCGAGGCTGCTAACAAAGAGAGCCGATCAGTCCCTCGCAAAAACTTTTGGGTCCTGAGGTCACAAAGTCACAATAGCTTCAAATGAGTAAAGCCCGCTGTTACAGTAATCCATACGTTCGATGATGCATTGTGGTATTATATTTGATAACATTTGGTTAACGTGGCGATTTTCAAACAATTATTTTCTACTGACCACATAGACAAAAAAAAATGTGTGGTCACAATTTAAATCGGCACTTTTTGCAGGGTGACAGTTTTACCGTTTGTACAGCCTGTCCCATTAATTACTGTAAATAAATCAGAGTAAAAAAAACAAAAAAAAATTTTTTTTTTTTCGTTAGGTGTTTTAAGCAATCATATTGCCTCACAGCCTTCATTAAAATTATTTGCACAATGTGAGATAATAAGTCATTTAAACGTACCCTTCATTTCGTATGTGAAATAAATGTATGTTTTATTATTTCGTCGATCTAAACAGTTTTGTACCTCAAAGTATCGATAGTTTGATTACGATATTTAATACCTGCTTCAACACGAAAATGCTCGGCTGACTTAAAGGGCACTTGTTAATTCATTGCTGGGAATACCATGCATTTTAATGAAGTTTAAATTATAATTCTCGAAAAACAATAATCTATCGAAACTTGTTATAAAAACATCCCTGAAGATGACGCACGAAGAGAACAAAGATGGCGTTCACGATAGCTAAACGAACAAAGCATGAGAATACTTTCCTTATAGTTTATTAAATTTAGTAAATAAAAATCATTTAAATATCAGTGCAAGCAAATCTGAAAAAGAATTCAATGCAATGTACCATGTGTAAATTAAAAAATGAATATCGCTACTAGCCAATAGCTATAGCAGTGGAAGTTTTATGTTAATCAAAACACATTCATTCGTACATATGCATGTGTATAAACTAAATGAGTCGTGATCATAAGAATAAAAAATATATATATATATATTTGTCAAAATCCAATTTACAACTTATAACCCTAAGCTGTCCCTAACAAGCTGTGAGTTTGGCTGTGAGTTGCGCTGCCCTTGGTGGCAGAGGATCGACGTTTTGTTGTTGTTTGCTGATCGAAAGTTTAAAATGGTTTATCTAATAACTCCCGTATTTATTATTATTATCGATCGGATTGATAATAACCAAATTCTGGCATTGTTAAAACATTGTCGAAGACATTTTCAATCGCGATGAAAATATTATTTTTTCATCCTCACTATTATTATTATTTCCCCAAAACGTCAAAAATTGCAAGTGAAACTTGAAATGTCCGTCACCCGAGTAAGCAAATAAAGAAATCTCAAGGTGCATGAATCTTTACTATAAAAGGGTATCCCTAAAACTATTTACGCCATACTCCATCTCACTACTAAATATATTAAATCGGTCTACACCGTCACGAACAAAAAACCAATTGATGTTCTGCATGGACTCGGCCCTTAAGGTCATTGCCGGTACTCCTGACGACCATGACTTGGAGTCAATAAGGTTCACTGAAGCAATTTTAGTGGGGTCAAACAATAAGCAAATAGTTGTCAATTCAAAAATTCAATATCTCAGATAAATAGCATCACCGATACAGCCAAAGCCAAGCAGACAAATTCTGACTATTGGTTTCAAACATTTTTAGCTAGAAATAGAATGCTATCAACCGAGATAGGATACTCATGCTTACAATCACCCTGGCGAAAGCCGAGATAGTAAACCCGACCATTTTAAACCACGCTATTCATAGTTTATTGGAAATATAGATATATATATATGTACTCGTATATGTCGCATCATTATTAGTCTTATTTTTATTTTCTATGTTCCATCTCTAATAAACATGTCACCTCTAATAAATAAAATTCGTATCGAGCTGTTCTTGTCTTCGTTTCTTTTTGATCGCGGTTCGCTGAGTTCCGTTATGCGAGTTTAACGGATTTTGCTCTGTTCTACATAGCCTCGGTTCGACGATGCGTTAGAGTGAGACAAATGCTTGTCCTGTGGTGAGTTCGGACCAGCATGTATCAAGCGAGATGGAGCGATGTTGAAATGTACACGAGGCACTTATGTTTGAAAACTCTGAGAAAGCAGACGCGTGAATATGTCGCAACCGAGGAAGTGTACGACTCGCGGGCGGAACGCGGCAACAGAGGACCCCGAAACAGTTAACTTCCCGACATCAGAAGTGGGATCGCCTCAGCCCCAAGCCATCACTGATGATCGCCTGTCCACAATTTTGGAAATGCAGCATCGTAATCTATTGGAAATTGTGAATGCCGTGAGGGGCTCGCAGACTACACAAGTAGTTGTACTACCCAAGTTCAACCCTGAGTCCGCCGGTTCAAGTGCAGCCACTTGGTGCTCTACAGTGGACCTTATTGTAGGAGAAAATCCTCTGGATGGCAGTGCTTTGCTCATGGCCTTAACCAAATCATTGGAGGGCAGTGCTTCTAATTGGCTGTCACAAATTTGTTTCGCCGGAATGACTTGGAGCCAATTCCAAGAAATGTTCCTTCAGCAGTATGAAGGCAATGAGACGCCAGCAGCAACAGTCTTTAATGTATTAAACGGGCGGCCAAACGACGGCGAATGTCTTGCGCTGTATGGTAGCCGATTAATAACAACACTTATGGCAAAATGGAAGTCTATGACCGCAGAAGAAATTGCAGTGTCTGTTGCCCTGGCACATGCTGCAAATATAGATGGTAGGCTGCAACGCACTGTGTTCACAACTACTGTCAAAACACGCAACGAGTTGCAGAACGAGCTAAGAGCGTTTTCGTATGGCAAGAGGAAGGACCATCCCGTTCCAGAAAATTCTACCAGCAAAAGAGCTCGCCTACACCCAAATGTTAAGTGCCACTTTTGTGGAAAAATTGGCCACAAGATAGCTGACTGCCGCTCCGTGAAAAACAACTTAAAGAATCAACAAGGATCTAGTTCGAGTATTGGGCGCTTATCTGACTCTAAACCTGGGTCAATTACTTGCTATAGATGTGGGAACCAGGGGCATATAGCGTCAGCTTGCCCTGCAAGACAATCGTTGTCAAACCAAACTAAAGCCGACGAGAAGCGTGTCAACGTGTGTCACGTAGTCGAGCCAATTGGGACATTGATATCATCGGGTGAGTCGTATCCATTTTATTTCGACTCTGGAGCCGAATGCTCACTTGTAAGAGAATCTGTGTCCACCCAACTCTCGGGCACACGAATTAACAACATTGTAATTTTAAAGGGTATCGGAAATAATACTGTTACTAGTACATTACAAATTTTGTCAAACGTAACAATAAGTGGTTACTGTCTCGAAGTGCTTTTTCACGTAATTCTTAATGATTGCATTAATTATAATATTATAATTGGACGCGAAATTTTAAGTCAGGGATTTAGTGCTACTATAACAATAGATAAAATAGAGTTATGTAAAACAAGGTCTGTGCAAACCCTATCTGCTTTGAGTAGTAGTTTTAATCTTGAAAATGTTAATACCGAATTGTGTGGCGAGGATAGGAAAATCTTGGTAAATCTTTTGAATGAATTCTGTGACTCATTTATAGACGGTTTTCCCAAAAATCGTGTTACAACTGGCGAATTAGAAGTACGCTTAATTGATCCAATAAAAACTGTACACAGACGACCGTACCGACTTAGTATAGAGGAAAAACAAATTGTCCGAAACAAGGTTAATGAGCTGCTGTTAGCTAACATCATCCGTCCTAGCAGCTCACCGTTCGCCAGTCCAGTTTTACTCGTTAAAAAGAAAAATGGTTCTGATCGTCTTTGCGTGGATTACCGCGAACTAAATACAAACACAGTTGCAGAAAAATATCCCTTACCACTAATTAGTGACCAAATATCCAGGTTGCGTGGAGCAAGTTTCTTTAGTTGCTTGGATATGGCCAGCGGGTTTCATCAGATACCTATTCACGCAAATTCAATTGAACGCACGGCTTTTGTGACACCTGACGGCCAATTCGAATTTCTAACTATGCCCTTCGGGTTAAAGAATGCCCCATCCGTGTTCCAGCGTGCAGTTATGAAAGCTTTGGGTGAGCTTGCCCATTCTTACGTTATCGTTTATATGGACGATATAATGATTATCGCAGAAACAAAAGAAGAAGCTTTTGTAAGGTTAAGGACAGTTTTGAAAATATTATCGCAGGCTGGGTTTTCTTTTAATATCGGAAAATGTTCATTCCTGAAATCTTGCGTTGAATATCTGGGGTTTGTGGTAAAAGAGGGCGAAATAAGACCAAATCCATCTAAGATAAAAGCATTAGTCGCTTTACCGCCTCCGCAGTCTGTTACCCAAGTAAGACAATTTATTGGCCTAGCCTCTTATTTTAGGCAGTTTGTGCCAAAGTTTTCAGAAATCATGAAACCCTTATATAGACTGACCTGCAAAAACAAAATATTTGAATGGAAACTTGAACACGAACAAATTCGTCAAAAAGTCACTAAATTGCTTACAAATGAGCCCGTCCTTGTTATCTTCGATCCTCGGCATCCCATTGAACTGCATACAGATGCCAGTATGGATGGCTACGGAGCAATTCTACTCCACAAAATAGATAATAAACGTCGTGTAGTTGAGTATTACAGCAAACAAACATCCTTGACGGAATCTCGATATCATTCGTACGAGCTGGAAACTTTAGCTGTGTATAACTCCATGAGACACTTTCGTCACTATTTACATGGGCGACGATTTGTTGTTTTTACAGACTGTAATTCCCTAAAAGCTACTCGCAACAAGACTGAACTAACGCCGAGAGTACACCGTTGGTGGGCATATATGCAGTCCTTCGACTTTGACATAGAATATAGACCTGGTGCCAAAATGGCACATGTTGATTTCTTGTCACGCAATCCACTGCCAACTGCTCGGGTTATTACTGGTGAGGAAGAAAAACATGTTCTATTGGCCAAAATAACGGACAACTGGTTACTTGCAGAACAACAAAAGGATTCAGAGATTTCCACGATTGTTGTTAAAATACAGAACAATGAATTGGGTGAGAGCTTGGCAAAAAGTTATGAAATACGCTCGAAAATGCTTTTTCGCAAAATTCAAAGGAACGGTAAAACTCGTTGCCTGCCAGTTGTCCCCAGATCATTCAGATGGTCAGTAGTGAACCATGTCCATGAAGCAGTTGTACATCTTGGGTGGGAAAAGACTTTAGACAAAATGTACGAATTTTACTGGTTTGAGAACATGGCCAAATATGTTCGTAAGTTCGTTGATAATTGCATTACGTGTAAGTTAACTAAGCCTCCGTCAGGAAAATTGCCAATCGAACTCCACCCCATACCAAAAGTAGAAATTCCATGGCACACGATCCATATAGATATTACGGGAAAATTAAGCGGCAAGAGGGATCAAAAGGAATATATTATCGTTCTGATTGACGCGTTTACAAAGTTTGTTTCTTTGCACCACACGGTAACCATTAATAGTGAAAGTTGTATAGACGCCTTGAAGGCTTCAATTTCCGTATTCGGTGTACCAACACGAATCATTGCAGATCAGGGTAAATGCTTTACAGGCTCTTGTTTCAGTGAATTTTGTTCCATGCAAAAAATTCAACTACACTTAATTGCAACAGGGGCTAGTCGTGCCAATGGACAGGTAGAACGCGTTATGAGTGTGCTTAAACGCATGCTTACGGCGGTAGAGAGCAGCCATCGTTCTTGGCAAGATGCCTTAGGAGAGATACAACTAGCTATAAATTGTACTACAAATCGCATAACGAAAGCCAGTCCTCTTGAATTACTAATCGGAAAAGAATGTAGACCATTTAATATGTTACCAATATGTGAACAAGTTAATAAAGTCGATGTAAATATTATAAGAAATATCGCGAGAGAAAACATTAAAAAGAACGCCTTGTATGAAAAAACTAGATTCGATAAGCACAAAGCCAAATTTGATAACTTTAGTGTTGGCGATTATGTTTTACTTAAGAACGAAGAAAGGCACCAAACAAAATTAGACCAAAAGTATAAAGGACCTTTCCTTGTGACAGAGGTACTTGAGGGAAATCGTTATATTTTAAAATCTTTAACTAATAAGCGGACTTATAAGTACCCACATGAAGCTTTGCGCAGTATGCCAACAGAGGAGATCCCCAAAGAGTTAGATCTATGTGACGATCATGAAAACGTTGAAAGAGACGTTAGAAATCCCTTGGTGGATTCCAATGTGGATGAAAACGTTGAAAGAGACGTTAGAAATCCGTTGGTGGATGCCAATGTGAGCGGAAAGTTACTGAGTTGTTTGAAGACTCAAGTGAATGAGAGGCATTGATGGATTTCAATGCGAGATTGGGGACACATGCAACGTCGCCAAGTTGTCAGTGCTAGTAGGTACACGTGTTACTGTGTTGACTTATTTGATGTCTGGTGACTGGCGGCGTGGCAGGTTGAATTGTCCTAGTGTGTTGCTAATAATAACAAACGATCTTCTTGGTACTTCTGTCACTCGAGTTGGTCGATAACATGAAAAATAAAATTAAAAAAAAAAAAAAAAAAAAGAGGAACCTTTACTAATACTCTGAATTACGTTTAATGTTATCTTTCTAGATTAAGCTTGTTTAATTTTGAAACTTATATTACACACGAGGACGTGTGCTGGTCAGGAAGGCCGTGTCGCATCATTATTAGTCTTATTTTTATTTTCTATGTTCCATCTCTAATAAACATGTCACCTCTAATAAATAAAATTCGTATCGAGCTGTTCTTGTCTTCGTTTCTTTTTGATCGCGGTTCGCTGAGTTCCGTTATGCGAGTTTAACGGATTTTGCTCTGTTCTACATAGCCTCGGTTCGACGATGCGTTAGAGTGAGACAAATGCTTGTCCTGTGGTGAGTTCGGACCAGCATGTATCAAGCGAGATGGAGCGATGTTGAAATGTACACGAGGCACTTATGTTTGAAAACTCTGAGAAAGCAGACGCGTGAATATGTCGCAACCGAGGAAGTGTACGACTCGCGGGCGGAACGCGGCAACAGAGGACCCCGAAACAGTTAACTTCCCGACATATACATATCAGCCTGCCACTATAAGGTGCGACAGAAACCTGACAGTAAACGTCTCAGGGACACAACTTGTGACGTTCGAGGACTTCGTCGATATAATTGGTACATCTTTCCGCAATCGTTAAAGCGTACAGCGCAGGCGCCCAGGGGTTGGTTACGTGCATTGGGGCTTAGAGTGGAAAAATCAAACTCATATTCTATAAGTGTAAGTTTTCATTTTTTATTATGATATTCAAAACAACAATTTTTGTGCAGTGCAACAAAGGTGAAGATTGAATTTTTTTCAAATGCATTTTGTTTGGCACTTTTTGCAATTCTTGCACCATCTTTTCCCGCCATCTCGACATAGCCAAATAGGAAAATGATCCTGCAGATCCAAACGCAATTCTGCTATAGGATGATTTGACTTTGCACCAATTTTAAGTCTAGCTGGGGGACGGACCAACGAGTGCCTTAAGGCACTCTTGAGGCTTAGAGTGTACCTTTTCAAAGTGTTGTTAATAGAAGGTAATTTACCAGTGCTTGGAATATTTGCGACTTAAAACGATCTTTACTTATTAAATTTTAAACTTTGCAATTAAAAGACTACGAGAAATGGCAGACCTAATGCGTAAACGCCATAAACTGTCAGATTTGATCTATGAGCCTTAAGGCACTCTTGAGGCTTAGAGTGTACCTTTTCAAAGTGTTGTTAATAGAAGGTAATTTACCAGTCCTTGGAATATTTGCGACTTAAAACGATCTTTACTTATTAAATTTTAAACTTTGCAATTAAAAGACTACGAGAAATGGCAGACCTAATGCGTAAACGCCATAAACTGTCAGATTTGATCTATGAGCAACTGCTCAATTTGTTTGATTCTGTTCAGTTGGAAGAGGAATTATCTGACAAATCAAGTGCTGATGAAGACGATGAGCTTGATATGGTCGCTGCACTAAATGCAGCCTTGGAAGATGCTGCTTCGGTATCATTTAATATTGCTGCCTCCGAGACTGAGGAACTAGCACGCGAATCCACCAAGAAAACACCAAAGAGACCCCGGTCACCTAGAGGTGATGGTAGACCATCATTAGACCACTCAAAAATTATTAATTCCCCTTCTTCTTCGCCTTCTGGTGGATATAAAGGTTTTAGTATGTCTCCATTCTAAAATGGTTACAAAATACATAATATATAAAATATTTAATTTATACAGGTATTGAGTCAATTAAAAAAAAACCGAGCAAAATAGTTTGGAAGCAACAGTCTCTGCAGTTGCATATCAATGACGTAGTCTTTCGAGGTAACTCATCATTGCCACCAGAAATAATTAACTTGGAAACTTATTATTATTATTGCAAATATTTTGCTATTTTTTCAATGAAAATATTATCAATCAAATTGTTGAGGAAACATTACGCGCAGCAACAGCCGACAGCATTCAAAGCCAATTTAAATTGAATATGAATAACATTTACCATTATATTAGGATTCTAATCTATATGTCCCTTTATCGATTCCCAACTTTGGAAAGCTACTGGGGAAACACGCTTTTGGGCCCATTCGATATTGCATGACGCGAAGCAAATTTGATTCAATTAAGCGCTACTTGTGTCTGCGAGATGAAAGCAAACGAATTAAAAAGGGTGAAGCCGGTTAAGATCCCCTGTTCCGCACAAGAACTTTAATAGATCACCTAAATGACAGGTTTGATTCCATTCCAAAGCAAGCTCGACTTTGCGTGGCTGAGCAGATATGCGGCACAAAAATGGAACACCACCCTCGGCAGTATATGCCTAATAAGTCCATAAATGGTGTATAAAGCTCTTTGTTTTATGCGATACCTATATACGCCTACCGTTTTGAAATTTATAGTGGCGCTGGAGATAACGTAATCTTGCCTGGCGAACAAGATCTCGCAGCATCAGCCAACATTGTTGTTCGTTTAACAAACACTGTACAGAAATTCCACCAACATATCATATATTTCGATAACTTTTATACGTCGGTGACTTTGTTGGTGTACCTTCGTGCTAAAGGTATATATAGCCTTGGTACAGTACGCCCTAATCGTATACCCAGTTCTAAGCTGCCTTGTAAAAATATTATCAAGGACAAGCCTAGAGGATTTTCGACAGAGTTTATTGGCTCTTCAACAGACAACAGAGCCGTTCGATTGCTATCTACATACGTTAGTGTTCAGACATTTGAAAGAGCAATCGAAAGTGGAGTCGCAAAAACACCTCGATATGATCGAAAATCTGAAAAAGACGTAGAAATTGACTGCCCACAAATTATTAGAGAATACACCGTACACATGCGGAGAGAGATTCAGCGACACGTGTTTTTTACCATTTGGTGGATATGGCTGAAGAGAACCCTAATAAAGTTTTCAATCTTCCGGATTTCCGAGAAGAAATTGCTGCGGGCCTCGTAGGATTTCAGCAAAAGCCATTAGTGGGTCGTCCCAGGAGAGAAGCATCGCGTTCTCCATCTATTCTTGGGCAACAAAGTCCGTCCGTGTCGTCTTCTCCACCAGATTGACTTAAAATTGGTGCAAAGTCAAATCATCCAATAGCAGACTTGCATTTGGATCTGCAGGATCATTTTCCTATTTGGCTATGTCGAGATGGCGGGAAAAGATGGTGCAAGAATTGCAAAACGTCCCAAACCCAATGCATTTGCAAAAAATGCAATCTTCACCTTTGTTGCACTGCCAACCAAAATTGTTTTTTTGAATATCGTAATAAAAAATGAAAACTTACACTTATAGGATATGAGTTTGATTTTTCACCTCTAAGCCCCAAGAGTGCCTTGAGGCACTCATTCACATTTTCTCACCTGGCAGGTAAATGGTTGGCGGAAAACTTTTTCTGATGTCATTTTTGAGCTCAGAAGACAAAATTCATTTAAGAAAAAATTAATTGGATTTTTTTATTTAGAGTTGAAGAAAATAGCCTTAGCGGGTTAAATGCATATGTCGTTGATATTGATAAATAAAAATGCTTATTTCAATAGTTAATAGACCAAAAAAAGTTTAAAGTTAGTCGGCTTGCAAAATTTATATATTTTTACACTTTGAAGAAACAAGTTGCACCATACTACACGCGGGAAAAAACATATGTTTTTGGTAAATAGACAAAAATCTCGACGAAGAGCTTTAGAAAGCTATCAACGCTTTTTGGTATTTATTAATACATTATTTAGTTACTTTAAAAGATAACTTAAATACTAAACAACTAATTACTTATTTTGTTATTGCAAGATTCTTAAGATTCTATGTGGTTAGTTCTTAAGTTAGATAGTTAGATAAAATTAATCCAAGCGATATTAATAATATAAAAACCATCAATCCAAGCGAGACGTGGCGGTTCTCGTGTAAATAAAGCTATAACAAACCAACGCTTAACACCTTGCCTATTGTAATTTATATATTTTGCCTGTTGCACAAAATTAGTAAAACGCATACATTCACATGCGAGCTTGTTCATGCATGTACGCATACATTGAAACTATCACGCACCAAACAAAATTGTTCCCGTGCTCATCGTATCGCTGTTGTTGGGCGACTGAGTGGATGCCACCGTATGCTCATTCTGGAGACTGTTGCTAGAATTTTTTAACGAACAAAACCAAATTAGATACAAAAAAAAGAATTTGTTGTATGGTGTTAAAATAAAAAATATATTAAGTGGAGTTACCGGTATTTAAAAAAAAAAAACTAGAAATAAGACTATTTTCGATATGGTCTCGCTGTTCGACTGTAAAAATACGCCGGATTTGACTGCTTCGGGGCTGCTAACAACGAGAGCCGATCAGTCCCTCGCAAAAACTTTTGGGTCCTGAGGTCACAAAGTCACAATAGCTTCAAATGAGTAAAGCCCGCTGTTACAGTAATCCATACGTACGGTGATGCATTGTGTTATTATATTTGATAATATTTGGTGAACGTGGCGATTTTCAAACAATTATTTTCTACTGACCACATAGACAAAAAAAAATGTTGTTTAAATCGGAACTTTTTGCAGGGTGACATACCGTTTGTACAGCCTGTGCCATTAGTTACTGTAAATAAATCAGAGTAAAAACAAAAAAAAATTTTTTGTTTTTTTTTGTTAGGTTGTTTAAACAATCATATTGCCTCACAGCCTTCATTAAAATTATTTGCACAATGTGAGATAAGAAGTCATTTATACATACCCTTCATTTCGTATGTGAAATAAATATATTGTTTATTATTTCGTCGTTGTTTATTATTCAATGCAATGTACCATGTGTAAATTAAAAAATAAATATCGCCTTAAGGCACTCGTTGGTATTTCATTGTTTAAATGCACATGTCGTTGATATTGATAAAAACAAATGCTTATTTTAATATTTCGCGGGAAAAAACTTATATTTTTGGTAAATACACAAAAATCTCGACGAAGAGCTTTAGAAAGCTATCAACGGTTTCTGGTATTTATTAATACATTATTTAGTTATTTTTTACTAATTTTGTTATTGAAAGATTCTTAAGATTCTCTGTGGTTATTTCTTAAGTTAGATAGTTAGATAAGATTAATCCAAGCGACATTAATAATATAAAAACCATCAATCCAAGCGAGACGTGGCGGTTCGCGTGTAAATAAAGTTATAACAAACCAACCCTTAACACCTTGCACATTGTAATTTATATATTTTGCCTGTTGCACAAAATTAGTAAAACGCATACATTCACATGCGAGCTTGTTCATGCATGTACGCATACATTGAAACTATCGCGCAACAAAAAAAATTGCTCCCGTGCTCATCGTATCGCTGTTGTTGGGCGACTGAGTGGATGCCACCGAATGCTCATTCTGGAGAGTGTTGCTAGAATTTTTTAACGAACAAAACCAAATTAGATTAACAAAAAAGAAATTGTTGTCTGGTGTTAAAATAAAAAATATATTAAATGGAGTTACCGGTATTTGAAAAAAAAAAACTAGAAATAAGAGTATTTTCGATTTGGTCTCGCTGTTCGACTCTAAAAATACGCTGGATTTGACTGCTTCGGAGCTGCTAACAAAGAGAGCCCATCAGTCCCTCGCAAAAACATTTGGGTCCTGGGGTCACAAAGTCACAATAGCTTCAAATGAATAAAGCCCGCTGTTACAGTAATCCATACGTTCGATGATGCATTGTGTTATTATATTTGATAATATTTGGTTAACGTGGCGATTTTCAAACAATTATTTTCTACTGACCTCATAAACAAAAAAAATGTTAAAATCGGAACTTTTTGCAGGGTGACATACCGTTTGTACAGCCTGTCCCATTAGTTACTGTAAATAAATCAGAGTAAAAACAAAAAAAATTTTTTGTTTTTTTTTTTTAGGTTGTTTAAACAATCATATTGCCTCACAGTGGAAGTTTTGTGTTAATCAAAACACATTCATTCGTTCAAGCACTGGTAAATTACCTTCTATTAACAACACTTTGAAAAAGTACACTCTAAGCCCAAAGAGTGCCTTAAGGCACTCGTTGGTATTTCATTGTTTAAATGCACATGTCGTTGATATTGATAAAAACAAATGCTTATTTCAATAGTTAATATACATACCTTAGACCAAAAAAAGTTTAAAGTTAATCGGCTTGCAAAATTTATATATTTTTACATTTTGAAGAAACAAATAGCACCATACTAAATTTTACGCGGGAAAAACATATATTTTTGGTAAATACACAAAAATCTCGACGAAGAGCTTTAGAAAGCTATTAACGCTTTTTGGTATTTATTAATACATTATTTAGTTACTTTTTACTTATTTTGTTATTGAAAGATTCTTAAGATTCTCTGTGGTTATTTCTTAAGTTAGATAGTTAGATAAGATTAATCCAAGCGATATTATAAATATAAAAACCATCAATCCAAGCGAGACGTGGCGGTTCGCATCTAAGTAGAATTATAGCAAACCAACCCTTAACACCTTGCACATTGTAATTTATGTATTTTGCCTGTTGCACAAAATTAGTAAAACGCAACATTCACATGCGAGCTTGTGCATGCATGTACGCATACATTGAAACTATCGCGCACCAAAAAAATTGCTCCCGTGCTCATCGCATCGCTGTTGTTGGGCGACTGAGTGGATGCCACCGTATGCTCATTCTGGAGAGTGTTGCTAGAATTTTTTAACGAACAAAACCAAATTAGATTAACAAAAAAGAAATTGTTGTATGGTGTTAAAATAAAAAATATATTAAATGGAGTTACCGGTATTTGAAAAAAAAAACTAGAAATAAGAGTATTTTCGATTTGGTCTCGCTGTTCGACTCTAAAAATACGCTGGATTTGACAACTTCGAAGCTGCTAACAAAGAGAGCCCATCAGTCCTTCGCAAAAACTTTTGGGTCCTGAGGTCACAAAGTCACAATAGCTTCAAATGAGTAAAGCCCGCTGTTACAGTAATCCATACGTTCGATGATGCATTGTGTTATTATATTTGATAATATTTGGTTAACGTGGCGATTTTCAAACAATTATTTTCTACTGACCACATAGACAAAAAAAAAATGTTTAAATCGGAACTTTTTGCATGGTGACATACCGTTTGTACAGCCTGTCTTATTAGTTACTGTAAATAAATCAGAGTAAAAACAAAAAAAAATTTTTTGTTTTTTTTTTGTTAGGTTGTTTAAACAATCATATTGCCTCACAGCCTTCATTAAAATTATTTGCACAATGTGAGATAAGAAGTCATTTATACATACCCTTCATTTCGTATGTGAAATAAATATATTGTTTATTATTTCGTCGTTGTTTATTATTCAATGCAATGTACCATGTGTAAATTAAAAAATAAATATCGCCTTAAGGCACTCGTTGGTATTTCATTGTTTAAATGCACATGTCGTTGATATTGATAAAAACAAATGCTTATTTTAATATTTCGCGGGAAAAAACTTATATTTTTGGTAAATACACAAAAATCTCGACGAAGAGCTTTAGAAAGCTATCAACGGTTTCTGGTATTTATTAATACATTATTTAGTTTTTTTTTACTAATTTTGTTATTGAAAGATTCTTAAGATTCTCTGTGGTTATTTCTTAAGTTAGATAGTTAGATAAGATTAATCCAAGCGACATTAATAATATAAAAACCATCAATCCAAGCGAGACGTGGCGGTTCGCGTGTAAATAAAGTTATAACAAACCAACCCTTAACACCTTGCACATTGTAATTTATATATTTTGCCTGTTGCACAAAATTAGTAAAACGCATACATTCACATGCGAGCTTGTGCATGCATGTACGCATACATTGAAACTATCGCGCAACAAAAAAAATTGCTCCCGTGCTCATCGTATCGCTGTTGTTGGGCGACTGAGTGGATGCCACCGAATGCTCATTCTGGAGAGTGTTGCTAGAATTTTTTAACGAACAAAACCAAATTAGATTAACAAAAAAGAAATTGTTGTATGGTGTTAAAATAAAAAATATATTAAATGGAGTTACCGGTATTTGAAAAAAAAAACTAGAAATAAGAGTATTTTCGATTTGGTCTCGCTGTTCGACTCTAAAAATACGCTGGATTTGACTGCTTCGGAGCTGCTAACAAAGAGAGCCCATCAGTCCCTCGCAAAAACATTTGGGTCCTGGGGTCACAAAGTCACAATAGCTTCAAATGAATAAAGCCCGCTGTTACAGTAATCCATACGTTCGATGATGCATTGTGTTATTATATTTGATAATATTTGGTTAACGTGGCGATTTTCAAACAATTATTTTCTACTGACCTCATAAACAAAAAAAATGTTAAAATCGGAACTTTTTGCAGGGTGACATACCGTTTGTACAGCCTGTCCCATTAGTTACTGTAAATAAATCAGAGTAAAAACAAAAAAAATTTTTTGTTTTTTTTTTTTTAGGTTGTTTAAACAATCATATTGCCTCACAGTGGAAGTTTTGTGTTAATCAAAACACATTCATTCGTTCAAGCACTGGTAAATTACCTTCTATTAACAACACTTTGAAAAAGTACACTCTAAGCCCAAAGAGTGCCTTAAGGCACTCGTTGGTATTTCATTGTTTAAATGCACATGTCGTTGATATTGATAAAAACAAATGCTTATTTCAATAGTTAATATACATACCTTAGACCAAAAAAAGTTTAAAGTTAATCGGCTTGCAAAATTTATATATTTTTACATTTTGAAGAAACAAATAGCACCATACTAAATTTTACGCGGGAAAAACATATATTTTTGGTAAATACACAAAAATCTCGACGAAGAGCTTTAGAAAGCTATTAACGCTTTTTGGTATTTATTAATACATTATTTAGTTACTTTTTACTTATTTTGTTATTGAAAGATTCTTAAGATTCTCTGTGGTTATTTCTTAAGTTAGATAGTTAGATAAGATTAATCCAAGCGATATTATAAATATAAAAACCATCAATCCAAGCGAGACGTGGCGGTTCGCATCTAAGTAGAATTATAGCAAACCAACCCTTAACACCTTGCACATTGTAATTTATGTATTTTGCCTGTTGCACAAAATTAGTAAAACGCAACATTCACATGCGAGCTTGTGCATGCATGTACGCATACATTGAAACTATCGCGCACCAAAAAAAATTGCTCCCGTGCTCATCGCATCGCTGTTGTTGGGCGACTGAGTGGATGCCACCGTATGCTCATTCTGGAGAGTGTTGCTAGAATTTTTTAACGAACAAAACCAAATTAGATTAACAAAAAAGAAATTGTTGTATGGTGTTAAAATAAAAAATATATTAAATGGAGTTACCGGTATTTGAAAAAAAAAACTAGAAATAAGAGTATTTTCGATTTGGTCTCGCTGTTCGACTCTAAAAATACGCTGGATTTGACTGCTTCGGAGCTGCTAACAAAGAGAGCCCATCAGTCCCTCGCAAAAACATTTGGGTCCTGGGGTCACAAAGTCACAATAGCTTCAAATGAATAAAGCCCGCTGTTACAGTAATCCATACGTTCGATGATGCATTGTGTTATTATATTTGATAATATTTGGTTAACGTGGCGATTTTCAAACAATTATTTTCTACTGACCTCATAAACAAAAAAAATGTTAAAATCGGAACTTTTGCAGGGTGACATACCGTTTGTACAGCCTGTCCCATTAGTTACTGTAAATAAATCAGAGTAAAAACAAAAAAATTTTTTTTTTTTTTTTTTTTTAGGTTGTTTAAACAATCATATTGCCTCACAGTGGAAGTTTTGTGTTAATCAAAACACATTCATTCGTTCAAGCACTGGTAAATTACCTTCTATTAACAACACTTTGAAAAAGTACACTCTAAGCCCAAAGAGTGCCTTAAGGCACTCGTTGGTATTTCATTGTTTAAATGCACATGTCGTTGATATTGATAAAAACAAATGCTTATTTCAATAGTTAATATACATACCTTAGACCAAAAAAAGTTTAAAGTTAATCGGCTTGCAAAATTTATATATTTTTACATTTTGAAGAAACAAATAGCACCATACTAAATTTTACGCGGGAAAAACATATATTTTTGGTAAATACACAAAAATCTCGACGAAGAGCTTTAGAAAGCTATTAACGCTTTTTGGTATTTATTAATACATTATTTAGTTACTTTTTACTTATTTTGTTATTGAAAGATTCTTAAGATTCTCTGTGGTTATTTCTTAAGTTAGATAGTTAGATAAGATTAATCCAAGCGATATTATAAATATAAAAACCATCAATCCAAGCGAGACGTGGCGGTTCGCATCTAAGTAGAATTATAGCAAACCAACCCTTAACACCTTGCACATTGTAATTTATGTATTTTGCCTGTTGCACAAAATTAGTAAAACGCAACATTCACATGCGAGCTTGTGCATGCATGTACGCATACATTGAAACTATCGCGCACCAAAAAAAATTGCTCCCGTGCTCATCGCATCGCTGTTGTTGGGCGACTGAGTGGATGCCACCGTATGCTCATTCTGGAGAGTGTTGCTAGAATTTTTTAACGAACAAAACCAAATTAGATTAACAAAAAAGAAATTGTTGTATGGTGTTAAAATAAAAAATATATTAAATGGAGTTACCGGTATTTGAAAAAAAAAACTAGAAATAAGAGTATTTTCGATTTGGTCTCGCTGTTCGACTCTAAAAATACGCTGGATTTGACAACTTCGAAGCTGCTAACAAAGAGAGCCCATCAGTCCTTCGCAAAAACTTTTGGGTCCTGAGGTCACAAAGTCACAATAGCTTCAAATGAGCCCGCTGTTACAGTAATCCATACGTTCGATGATGCATTGTGTTATTATATTTGATAATATTTGGTTAACGTGGCGATTTTCAAACAATTATTTTCTACTGACCACATAGACAAAAAAAAAATGTTTAAATCGGAACTTTTTGCATGGTGACATACCGTTTGTACAGCCTGTCTTATTAGTTACTGTAAATAAATCAGAGTAAAAACAAAAAAAAATTTTTGTTTTTTTTTTTTTAGGTTGTTTAAACAATCATATTGCCTCACAGCCTTCATTAAAATTATTTGCACAATGTGAGATAAGAAGTCATTTAAACATACCCTTCATTTCGTATGTGAAATAAATATATTGTTTATTATTTCGTCGTTGTTTATTATTCAATGCAATGTACCATGTGTAAATTAAAAAATAAATATCGCAACTAGCCAATAGCTATAGCACTGGAAGTTTTGTGTTAATCAAAACACATTCATTCGTTCAAGCCCTGGTAAATTACCTTCTATTAACAACACTATGAAAAAGTACACTCTAAGCCCAAAGAGTGCCTTAAGGCACTCGTTGGTATTTCATTGTTTAAATGCACATGTCGTTGATATTGATAAAAACAAATGCTTATTTCAATAGTTAATATACATACCTTAGACCAAAAAAAAGTATAAAGTTAATCGGCTTGCAAAATTTATATATTTTTACATTTTGAAGAAACAAATAGCACCATACTAAATTTTACGCGGGAAAAAACATATATTTTTGGTAAATACACAAAAATCTCGACGAAGAGCTTTAGAAAGCTATCAAAGCTTTTTGGTATTTATTAATACATTTGTTTACGTCGAAACGCAGCCGCCAAGAAGTAGGCAACGTTGCGGCGTAAACAGTGCGAGAGTCACCGAGGGCTCTCGCGCTCTTTTATCCGCTTTTTTTCATGTAATATAATGTAATAGTAATATGTAATAACATAAGTTTAGTTGTCAATAAATTCTTGAAGTGAACGGATCACGCGCCCCGAATTGTTCTTTTTTTCATCGAGTTGTTTTATATCGCGTCGGTCAAATCGTTAGTGAATAATAATTATACACAGCGATCCCCAACCCAAGAACTCTACTGTTGCCGCCACTACAAACATTGGTCCTTCGAGCCGGATTTGTAAAACATTGGACTCACGTCGCTGGATTTTTTCATCCCCTCACACCGCTCGAACCGCTACTTCGGCAACAACACATCGTCAGGAACCCAGATAAGTACAAAATTTTTCTACTTATTCAATTTGGCAGAGGGCTGTGTGTAATTCCTCCTCTGATAAAAAAGAAGAAACTTCTTTTTGTCATAACCTCGCAATTTGCGCTACCGGCATCTCTATACGTGCGTACATACATACATATGTTGCTGCATTTGTAAGTACATACGTACCTATAGACGACTGCCATATTTGAATGTTGTAAATACATACATACAATTGCACACAGTTTCCTCCACATAAATTATATTTATTAACCTCTGCCATGTATGTACCTTCTCCTACATTTTCTATCTAAGAAAGGTACATACACAATTGATTTAAATTGTATGTTAATATATGCAAATACATACATACTGACATTATATATTTGCACATATTACATACTTACGTTGCCCATTAAAATACATTGCCAAGGTCCAAACCTCAACCGGCAATTGTATTTCCAAAAAAACTCCAAAAAAGATAACACATAACCTCCTCGTAAATTTCTTTTTATTATCGACTATAAATTTTCATTTACAATATAAATATAGTTATATTATTTACAAATTTATAACTTCTAAAACCTTTGTTTACATTTTTGCCGGACCTTAGTGATCGCAGTCCGTCTTAGTGATCGCAGTTCGATAACAATCGACCGACCACCACTTTTTTCCGTTCAGTCAGTGTTAGCGTTCCAGGGCTGCACTAGCTCAAATATTAAAATATCTTTTCGTGGGCAACCGTGACTTTTAAAAGTCACTTATTTTTGAAAATATCGTCTCATTGTGCACTGTGTTGTGATATTACAAAGCGCTGCAACATTGCAAAGGAATTATCGAATATATTTTCCTCCGTCTGAGAAAATTCATCCTAATAATAAATAATTTTTTATTTATTTCATACAATATAATTTATTATATCTAAATAAATTATATTGCGTCTTTTCTCAGAATTTCACGCTGAGTATAATAATTGTTTCGATAATTATTATTACTCAATAAGATATTTCGATTCTTTTAAATAATATTTATATTATTTTTTTTTGCAACTGTTTTTCCAAAAGTGTTGCCTTGTAATTTAGCAACATATTCCTCGCTCAATTGATTCGATAAGGTTCCGATCGATTTACCTCATCCTTTCTGTTGTTTATTATTAAAATAATAATAATCAACTTTTGCGTCCAATTTCGTATTTACCTTTCTGGTTCCTTCATCACCATCAATTGCATCTTTCTCGCCTTTTAAAGGTTCGGTTATGCCAATTGATAGCGGTAAAGACACCAAGAAACACCTTATTGTACAAGCGACTCAGCATAGACGTTCAAGTTCTCTTCCAAGTTCCCATCTTGACAGAACATCCTCTCCCGCCACACAAAGGAAAGTTTCAACTCCGGCCACATCCAAGGCTAGTCAGGTACCAAAAATTTCGGTGCTCGCTCCTCCAGGCAATAAAAATGGCACTACAAGAGTTCATTAACGCTTCAGATAAGCTCACGCAATTCGAAGCTAGGATTCAAAATTCTCCTACAGCCTCACTTCACACTCACAGAGTGCGTCTTGAACAGCTTCGCTCCATATGGAGTCTTGTAGAACTCAAATACGAATTCTGTTCCAACGCATTGTCTCAACCAGAGACAAATGCTGAGGACAAAATCGCCATGCAAGCCCGATATGACCACTGCTATTTAGTTTAGCCAGCCAGCTTAGAATCCTCTTCAACCTTCCGTCAGTTCCTCACGAGTCTGGAGCCGCCATCCAAGTCCTTCAAAGCACCATACAAAGTTGCTTAACGGCTCTAGACCACTCCAAAATCAGCACAGAGAACTGGGATTGCCTTCTAGTTTTCCTATGTTCGTCTAAACTCCCAAGGCTGACGTTGTCACTTTGGGAACAGTCCGTACAGAATAAGGCTGAAATTCCGTTGTGGAAGGAAATGTCCGATTTCCTTTCAGAGCGCTATCGCACATTAGAAGCGATAGAGGACGTACACCCTACAACAAGCGCACAGACAAGTTCCAAAACTGCTCGAAAAGAGCCTCCTACAAGGAAGGTCAACTCTTTTGAGGCAAAGGTTGTAGGCAAACCACAAACTTGCAAACTTTGCTCAAAGGAGAACCATCCTATACGTCTGTGTCCGCGCTTTCTCAAATGGCTGTTGATGAAAGGTCCAATTTCATCAAACAGCAAAAGTTGTGTCTGAACTGCTTCGCAAGAGGACATATCCTCAAAGATTGCACAAGTCAACATAACTGTTTCACGTGCAAGGGTCGCCACAAAACACTCCTGCATCGTGGCACCCCTCCTACTGCGCCCTCTTCAGCAGATTCTGCAACAGCTCCCCATAATTCGAATATACAGTCCACTTCTTCTACGACTAATATTCAGAATTACTTCACGGCGAACACACAAGGTGTTCTTCTTGGCACTGCTCTTATAAATGTGTGCCATTTGGGCATGACTTATAAAGCACGTGCACTGATCGATCCTGGATCAGAGGCTACGTTCATCTCCGAACGGATGTTTAACATCATAAAGCCATCCTACCAAGCCGTGCAAGTTAAAGTAGCTGGCTTAAATCAAGCCATCTCAGCCAATCCACAAAAGTTGTGTCATTTCCAGATTGGCTCCCCGATCACTCCCAGGTTACAGCTAGAAACTGCAGCCTTTGTTCTCCCTCAATTGGCAGGTAATCTTCCATCCTACACTATTTCCAAGGACCTTCTAAAGGACCTGCCAAATCTCCAACTAGCTGATCCGCACTTCCACCAGAGCTCTCAGATAGACGTGCTCCTAGGAGCCGATATCCTTCCGTCTATCATAAAGAGTGGCTCTGTATCCCAAATTTGTGGAACCCTGCTCGGTCAAGAGACCATATTCGGCTGGATCCTCACAGGACCAGTAGCCAAGTCGAATCCTACGACAGTTTCGTCCTTCACGACGAGGATAAAGATCAGCAATGAACAAAGGCTTGATGATCTTCTCACCAAGTTTTGGGTTGTGGAAGATCTACCAGCAAAGCTGGTAAATGTTTCTGATTCAGCGTGTGAAAACAACTTTCTTCGCACTACTTCCAGAACAAAAGAGGGCAGATATGTCGTTACGCTTCCTTTCAAAAATCCTGAAATCTCCGAATTAGGACATTCTAGGTCCATCGCACTCGCTCAGTTCCTCAGGAACGAATGTCGTTTAAAGAGGAACTTTCCTTTAAAAGAGCAGTACGACTCGATTATTCAGGAGTACTTAGATTTAGGCCATATGAGGCCAGTCTCCCCAAGTAACGACTGCAACAAGTTTTATCTCCCTCATCATGCTGTGTTCAAACCTGAGAGCACCACGACCAAAGTTCGCGTTGTATTCAACGCCTCCAGTCCGTCCTCCAATGGGAAGAGCTTGAATGATATCCTATATCCAGGACCCGTTTTGCAATCCGATCTGACCATGCAGATCTTGAAATGGGGTTTTTTCCGTTACGTGTTCAATGCTGACATCACAAAGATGTACCGGCAGATACTCGTCCACACGAGTCACACGCCATTTCAACGAATCCTTTTCAGGAATCCAAATGGTGAAGTATGTGATTATGAACTTAACACAGTCACTTTTGGAGTAAATTGCGCTCCATTCTTAGCCATTCGGGTTCTTCGACAGCTTTCCCAGGATGTTAGCAAACATTTTCCTCTCGCCAGCGACATCATATCCAACTACATGTACGTAGACGATGTCCTTGCTGGCGCGCACTCCATAAAGCGCGCCACAGTGTCTATTGAAGAGTTACGCAAAGCTCTTGAGACAGCTGGTGTTCCTTTAAGAAAGTGGATATATGTTCTCCAAAAACTAATCCATATATCCACATTGTTCTTTCAGATTAGTGAGATGGCACCACGCAAGGCACAACCACCAGCCAAGCCAAAGGGAGTGAACTCCTTCAGATGCCGCGTCTGCAGAGGAGTCCACGCCTTGAAGAAGTGTCAGAGGTTCCTGCGGCTGGCTGCGGAAAAGCGCCTTCGGGCAGGATTAATCAACAAATACTGCCCGAACTGTCTGGCCCATGAACATTCTAAGGGTTCATGTCGCAGCGGCGGCACCTGCCGCACATGTGGTGAGGGCCACCACACACTGCTCCACCTCCCAGGCACCCCGCAATCCAAGATTAATGCAACCTCGCCATCCGTGACGCCTCTTCCACCTTCGGAATCCCTGGCGACTTCCCCCTCTGTGGCGATCAGCATGATGCCGACCGCCATAGTCAACCTGGACATGGCGGGCAAAATCTTCGAGGTGCGCGTGCTGTTGGACGCGTGCAGTCCATGTAGCCGCATGCCCACCTCACTGGCAAAGGCCTTTGGCCTCTCCGCCGAAAATGGGTTTTGCCGCGCCTTGTTCAGGTCAAGGGCGTCGCCGGAGTTTTCCGTGATAGTAAATCTGAATATGGAAGATGTGCAGATCAGGACTCCGGCACAGAAGGTCAATAAGGAGCTGCTAACCAGCTATCCGGGCATCACGGACACTCGGTGCCATGTGCCAAGCAGAGTCACCATAGTTCTGGGGGCCGACGTCTATGGAGACGTACTCCTTCCAGGGCTTGTTCCATCCCACGGTGGACTGCCGTTGGCCCAGAACACTCTGTTTGGCTGGGTCCTATCCGGTGTCTTCAAGACATAGTCCGCCAACGCTCCTAAGGCCCCTCCAGCGGCATCTAAAGGATCCCGTCTCCACCCTCAAGTTGCAATAGTATTGCAAGGGGGGAGGGATGTTTACGTCGAAACGCAGCCGCCAAGAAGTAGGCAACGTTGCGGCGTAAACAGTGCGAGAGTCACCGAGGGCTCTCGCGCTCTTTTATCCGCTTTTTTTCATGTAATATAATGTTATAGTAATATGTAATAACATAAGTCTAGTTGTCAATAAATTCTTGAAGTGAACGGATCACGCGCCCTGAATTGTTCTTTTTTTCATCGAGTTGTTTTATATCGCGTCGGTCAAATCGTTAGTGAATAATAATTATACACAGCGATCCCCAACCCAAGAACTCTACTGTTGCCGCCACTACAAACAACATTATTTAGTTACTTCTTACTTATTTTGTTATTGAAAGATTCTTAAGATTCTCTGTGGTTATTTCTTAAGTTAGATAGTTAGATAAGATTGATCCAAGCGATATTAATAATATAAAAACCATCAATCCAAGCGAGACGTGGCGGTTCGTGTCTAAGTAAAATTATAACAAACCAACCCTTAACACCTTGCACATTGTAATTTATATATTTTGCCTGTTGCACAAAATTAGTAAAACGCAACATTCACATGCGAGCTTGTGCATGCATGTACGCATACATTGAAACTATCGCGCACCAAAAAAAATTGCTCCCGTGCTCATCGTATCGCTGTTGTTGGGCGACTGAGTGGATACCACCGTATGCTCATTCTGGCGAGTGTTGCTAGAATTTTTTAACGAACAAAACCAAATTAGATTAACAAAAAAGAAATTGTTGTATGGTGTTAAAATAAAAAATATATTAAATGGAGTTACCGGTATTTGAAAAAAAAACTAGAAATAAGAGTATTTTCGATTTGGTCTCGCTGTTCGACTCTAAAAATACGCTGGATTTGACTGCTTCGGAGCTGCTAACAAAGAGAGCCCATCAGTCCCTCGCAAAAACTTTTGGGTCCTGAGGTCACAAAGTCACAATAGCTTCAAATGAGTAAAGCCCGCTGTTACAGTAATCCTTACGTTCGATGATGCATTGTGTTATTATATTTGATAATATTTGGTTAACGTGGCGATTTTTGGTATTTATTAATACATTATTTAGTTACCTTATACTTATTTTGTTATTGAAAGATTCTTAAGATTCTCTGTGGTTATTTCTTAAGTTAGATAGTTAGATAAGATTAATCCAAGCGATATTAATAATATAAAAACCATCAATCCAAGCGAGACGTGGCGGTTCGCGTCTAAGTAAAATTATAACAAACCAACCAACAAAATTAGTAAAACGCAACATTCACATGCGAGCTTGTGCATGCATGTACGCATACATTGAAACTATCGCGCACCAAAAAAAATTGCTCCCGTGCTCATCGTATCGCTGTTGTTGGGCGACTGAGTGGATGCCACCGTATGCTCATTCTGGAGAGTGTTGCTAGAATTTTTTAACGAACAAAACCAAATTAGATTAACAAAAAAGAAAGTGTTGTATGGTGTTAAAATAAAAAATATATTAAATGGAGTTACCGGTATTTGAAAAAAAAAAACTAGAAATAAGAGTATTTTCGATTTGGTCTCGCTGTTCGACTCTAAAAATACGCTGGATTTGACTACTTCGAAGCTGCTAACAAAGAGAGCCCATCAGTCCCTCGCAAAAACTTTTGGGTCCTGAGGTCACAAAGTCACAATAGCTTCAAATGAGTAAAGCCCGCTGTTACAGTAATCCATACGTTCGATGATGCATTGTGTTATTATATTTGATAATATTTGGTTAACGTGGCGATTTTCAAACAATTATTTTCTACTGACCACATAAACAAAAAAAAATATTTAAATCGGAACTTATTGCATGGTGACATACCGTTTGTACAGCCTGTCCCATTAGTTACTGTAAATAAATCAGAGTAAAAACAAAAAAAAAATTTTTTGTTTTTTTTTGTTAGGTTGTTTAAACAATCAGATTGCCTCACAGCCTTCATTAAAATTATTTGCACAATGTGAGATAAGAAGTCATTTAAACATACCCTTCATTTCGTATGTGAAATAAATATATTGTTTATTATTTCGTCGTTGTTTATTATTCAATGCAATGTACCATGTGTAAACTAAAAAATAATTTTATCGCAACTAGCCAATAGCTATAGCAGTGGAAGTTTTGTGTTAATCAAAACACATTCATTCGTTCAAGCACTGGTAAATTACCTTCTATTAACAACACTTTGAAAAAGTACACTCTAAGCCCAAAGAGTGCCTTAAGGCACTCGTTGGTATTTCATTGTTTAAATGCACATGTCGTTGATATTGATAAAAACAAATGTTTATTTCAATAGTTAATATACATACCTTAGACCAAAAAAAGTTTAAAGTTAATCGGCTTGCAAAATTTATATATTTTTACATTTTGAAGAAACAAATAGCACCATACTAAATTTTACGCGGGAAAAAACATATATTTTTGGTAAATACACAAAAATCTCGACGAAGAGCTTTAGAAAGCTATCAACGCTTTTTGGTATTTATTAATACATTATTTAGTTACTTTTTATTTATTTTGTTATTGAAAGATTCTTAAGATTCTCTGTGGTTATTTCTTAAGTTAGATAGTTAGATAAGATTAATCCAAGCGATATTAATAATATAAAAACCATCAATCCAAGCGAGACGTGGCGGTTCGCGTCTAAGTAAAATTATAACAAACCAACCCTTAACACCTTGCACATTGTAATTTATATATTTTGCCTGTTGCACGAAATTAGTAAAACGCAACATTCACATGCGAGCTTGTGCATGCATGTACGCATACATTGAAACTATCGCGCACCAAAAAAAATTGCTCCCGTGCTCATCGTATCGCTGTTGTTGGGCGACTGAGTGGATGCCACCGTATGCTCATTCTGGCGAGTGTTGCTAGAATTTTTTAACGAACAAAACCAAATTAGATTAACAAAAAGAAATTGTTGTATGGTGTTAAAATAAAAAATATATTAAATGGAGTTACCGGTATTTGAAAAAAAAAAACTAGAAATAAGAGTATTTTCGATTTGGTCTCGCTGTTCGACTCTAAAAATACGCTGGATTTGACTACTTCGAAGCTGCTAACAAAGAGAGCCCATCAGTCCCTCGCAAAAACTTTTGGGTCCTGAGGTCACAAAGTCACAATAGCTTCAAATGAGTAAAGCCCGCTGTTACAGTAATCCATACGTTCGATGATGCATTGTGTTATTATATTTGATAATATTTGGTTAACGTGGCGATTTTCAAACAATTATTTTCTACTGACCACATAAACAAAAAAAATGTTTAAATCGGAACTTTTTGCAGGGTGACATACCGTTTGTACAGCCTGTCCCATTAGTTACTGTAAATAAATCAGAATAAAAACAAATAAAAATTTTTTGTGTTTTTTTGTTAGGTTGTTTAAACAATCATATTGCCTCACAGCCTTCATTAAAATTATTTGCACAATGTGAGATAAGAAGTCATTTAAACATACCCTTCATTTCGTATGTGAAATAAATATATTGTTTATTATTTCGTCGTTGTTTATTATTCAATGCAATGTACCATGTGTAAATTAAAAAATAAATATCGCAACTAGCCAATAGCTATAGCAGTGGAAGTTTTGTGTTAATCAAAACACATTCATTCGTTCAAGCACTGGTAAATTACCTTCTATTAACAACACTATGAAAAAGTACACTCTAAGCCCAAAGAGTGCCTTAAGGCACTCGTTGGTATTTCATTGTTTAAATGCACATGTCGTTGGTATTGATAAAAACAAGTGCTTATTTCAATAGTTAATATACATACCTTAGACCAAAAAAGTTTAAAGTTGATCGGCTTGCAAAATTTATATATTTTTACATTTTGAAGAAACAAATAGCACCATACTAAATTTTACGCGGGAAAAAACATATATTTTTGGTAAATACACAAAAATCTCGACGAAGAGCTTTAGAAAGCTATCAACGCTTTTTGGTATTTATTAATACATTATTTAGTTACTTTTTACTTATTTTGTCATTCAAAGATTCTTAAGATTCTCTGTGGTTATTTCTTAAGTTAGATAGTTAGATAAGATTAATACAAGCGATATTAATAATATAAAAACCATCAATCCAAGCGAGACGTGGCGCACCAAAAAAAATTGCTCCCATGCTCATCGTATCGCTGTTGTTGGGTGACTGAGTGGATGCCACCGTATGCTCATTCTGGAGAGTGTTGCTAGAATTTTTTAACGAACAAAACCAAATTAGATTAACAAAAAAGAAATTGTTGTATGGTGTTAAAATAAAAAATATATTAAATGGAGTTACCGGTATTTGAAAAAAAAACTAGAAATAAGAGTATTTTCGATTTGGTCTCGCTGTTCGACTCTAAAAATACGCTGGATTTGACTGCTTCGGAGCTGCTAACAAAGAGAGCCCATCAGTCCCTCGCAAAAACTTTTGGGTCCTGAGGTCACAAAGTCACAATAGCTTCAAATGAGTAAAGCCCGCTGTTACAGTAATCCTTACGTTCGAAGATGCATTGTGTTATTATATTTGATAATATTTGGTTAACGTGGCGATTTTCAAACAATTATTTTCTACTGACCACATAAACAAAAAAATATGTTTAAATCGGAACTTTTTGCATGGTGACATACCGTTTGTACAGCCTGTCCCATTAGTTACTGTAAATAAATTTTTTGTTTTTTTTTTGTTAGGTTGTTTAAACAATCATATTGCCTCACAGTCTTTATAAAATTTTGCACAATGTGAGATAAGAAGTCATTTAAACATACCCTTTATTTCGTATGTGAAATAAATATATTGTTTATTATTTCGTCGTTGTTTATTATTCAATGCAATGTACCATGTCTAAATTAAAAAATAATTTTTTCGCAACTAGCCAATAGCTATAGCAGTGGAAGTTTTGTGTTAATCAAAACACATTCATTCGTTCAAGCACTGGTGCCTTAAGGCACTCGTTGGTATTTCATTGTTTAAATGCACATGTCGTTGATATTGATAAAAACAAATGCTTATTTCAATAGTTAATATACATACCTTAGACCAAAAAAAGTTTAAAGTTAATCGGCTTGCAAAATTTATATATTTTTACATTTTGAAGAAACAAATAGCATCATACTAAATTTTACGCGGGAAAAAACATATATTTTTGGTAAATACACAAAAATCTCGACGAAGAGCTTTAGAAAGCTATCAACGCTTTTTGGTATTTATTAATACATTATTTAGTTACTTTTTATTTATTTTGTTATTGAAAGATTCTTAAGATTCTCTGTGGTTATTTCTTAAGTTAGATAGTTAGATAAGATTAATCCAAGCGATATTAATAATATAAAAACCATCAATCCAAGCGAGACGTGGCGGTTCGCGTCTAAGTAAAATTATAACAAACCAACCCTTAACACCTTGCACATTGTAATTTATATATTTTGCCTGTTGCACGAAATTAGTAAAACGCAACATTCACATGCGAGCTTGTGCATGCATGTACGCATACATTGAAACTATCGCGCACCAAAAAAAATTGCTCCCGTGCTCATCGTATCGCTGTTGTTGGGCGACTGAGTGGATGCCACCGTATGCTCATTCTGGCGAGTGTTGCTAGAATTTTTTAACGAACAAAACCAAATTAGATTAACAAAAAAGAAATTGTTGTATGGTGTTAAAATAAAAAATATATTAAATGGAGTTACCGGTATTTGAAAAAAAAAAACTAGAAATAAGAGTATTTTCGATTTGGTCTCGCTGTTCGACTCTAAAAATACGCTGGATTTGACTACTTCGAAGCTGCTAACAAAGAGAGCCCATCAGTCCCTCGCAAAAACTTTTGGGTCCTGAGGTCACAAAGTCACAATAGCTTCAAATGAGTAAAGCCCGCTGTTACAGTAATCCATACGTTCGATGATGCATTGTGTTATTATATTTGATAATATTTGGTTAACGTGGCGATTTTCAAACAATTATTTTCTACTGACCACATAAACAAAAAAAAATGTTTAAATCGGAACTTTTTGCAGGGTGACATACCGTTTGTACAGCCTGTCCCATTAGTTACTGTAAATAAATCAGAATAAAAACAAATAAAAATTTTTTGTGTTTTTTTGTTAGGTTGTTTAAACAATCATATTGCCTCACAGCCTTCATTAAAATTATTTGCACAATGTGAGATAAGAAGTCATTTAAACATACCCTTCATTTCGTATGTGAAATAAATATATTGTTTATTATTTCGTCGTTGTTTATTATTCAATGCAATGTACCATATGTAAATTAAAAAATAAATATCGCAACTAGCCAATAGCTATAGCAGTGGAAGTTTTGTGTTAATCAAAACACATTCATTCGTTCAAGCACTGGTAAATTACCTTCTATTAACAACACTTTGAAAAAGTACACTCTAAGCCCAAAGAGTGCCTTAAGGCACTCGTTGGTATTTCATTGTTTAAATGCACATGTCGTTGATATTGATAAAAACAAATGCTTATTTCAATAGTTAATATACATACCTTAGACCAAAAAAAGTTTAAAGTTAATCGGCTTGCAAAATTTATATATTTTTACATTTTGAAGAAACAAATAGCACCATACTAAATTTTACGCGGGAAAAAACATATATTTTTGGTAAATACACAAAAATCTCGACGAAGAGCTTTAGAAAGCTATCAACGCTTTTTGGTATTTATTAATACATTATTTAGTTACTTTAAAATATAACTTAAATACTAAACAACTAATTACTTATTTTGTTATTGCAAGATTCTTAAGATTCTCTGTGGTTAGTTCTTAAGTTAGATAAGATTAATCCAAGCGATATTAATATTATAAAAACCATCAATCCAAGCGAGGCGGGGTGGTAAATAAAGTTATAACAAACCAACCCTTAACACCTTGCACATTGTAATTTATATATTTTGCCTGTTGCACAAAATTAGTAAAAAGCATACATTCGCATGCGAGCTTGTGCATGCATGTACGCATACATTGAAACTATCGCGAAAAAAATTGCTCCCGTCCTCATCGTATCGCTGTTGTTGGGCGACTGAGTGGATGCCGCCGTATGCTCATTCTGGAGAGTGGTGCTAGAATTTTTTAACGAACAAAACCAAATTAGATTAAAAAAAAAGAATTTGTTGTATGGTGTTAAAATAAAAAATATATTAAATGGAGTTACCGGTATTTGAAAAAAAAAAAACCCATTTTTATTATGATATTCAAAAAAACAATTTTTGTTGGCATTGCAACAAAGGTGAAGATTGCAATTTTTGCAAATGCGTTTTGCAATTCTTGCACCATCTTTTCCCGCCATCTCGACATAGCCAAATAGGAAAATGATCCTGCAGATCCAAACGCAAGTCTGCTATAGGACGATCTGACTTTGCACCAATTTTAAGTCTAGCTGGTGGAGAAGACGACACGGACGGACTTTGTTGCCCAAGTCTATGAAGAGATGGAGAACGCGATGCTTCACTCCTGGGACGACCCACTTATGGCTTTTGCTGAAATCCTACGAGGCCCGCAGCAATTTCTTCTCGGAAATCCGGAAGATTGAAAACTTTTTTAGGGTTCTCTCTTTCATTAATTGATATACGCCTGAACAAAATATAGGCATTTGTTGCAGCCATATCCACCAAATGGTAAGAAATACGTGTTGCTGAATCTCTGGTCTTGGCTTTAATGTGATAGCGGCCGATCCATCAAGTCTACACCGCCCATGTGTGCGTTGTATTCTCTAATAATTTGTGGGTTTTCAATTTCTACGTGTTTTTTAGATTTTCGATCATATCGAGGTGTTTTAGTGACTCCACTTTCAATTGCTCTTTCAAAGGGCTGAACACCAACGTATGTAGATAGAAATCGAACGGCTCTATTGTCTTTCCACAATACTTTACTTATAGTGACTCCTCCATATGAAGACCCAACAAACAACTCCGTCGAAAATCCTCTAGGCTTGTCCTTGATAATAATATCACAAGGCAGCTTAGAATTGGGTATACGATTAGGGCGTACTGTACCAAGGCTACATATACCTTTAGCACGAAGGTACACCAAAAAAGGCACCGACGTATAAGAGTTCTGTGCAGTGTTTGTTAAGCGAACAACAATGTTGGCTGATGCTCCGAGATCTGGTTCGCAAAGTCGAGCTTGCTTTGGAATGTTATCAAACCTGTCATTTAGGTGATCTATTAAAGTTCTTGTGCGGAACAGGGGATCGTAACCGGCTTCACCCTTTTTAATTCGTTTGCTCTCATCTCGCAGACACAAGTAGCGCTTGCTTCGCGTCATGCATGTTCGAATGGGCCCAAAAGCGTGTTTTCCCCAGTAGCTTTTCAAAGATGGGAATCGATAAAGGGACATATAGATTAGAATCCCAATATAATGGTAAATATCATCCATTTCAATTTAAATTGGCTTTGAATGTTGTCGGCTATTGCTGCGCGTAATGTTTCCTCAAAAATTTGATGGATAATATTTTCAAAATATTTGCATTGGAGTTTCCAAGTTAATTATTTCTGGTGGCAATGATGAGTTACCTCGAAAGGCTACGTCATTGATATGCAACTGAGAAACTGTTGCTTCCAAATTATTTAGCTCGGCTCTTTTTTAATTGATTCAATACCTGTATAAAAAAAATATCTTTTATATTATGTATTTTGTAACCATTTTAGAATGGAGACTTACTGAAACCGTTGTATCGACCAAAAGGGGAATTTATAATTTTTGGGTGGTCTAATCATGTTAAAGGTGACCGGGATCTTTTTGGTGTTTTCTTGGTGGATTCGCGTGCTTGTTCCTCAGTCTCGGAGGCAGCAATAGCAAATGATACCAAATCAGCATCTTCCAAGGCCGCATTTAGTGCAGGGACCATATGAAGCTCATCGTCTTCATCAGCACTTGATTCGTCAGATAATTCCTCTTCCAACTGAACAGAATCAAACAAATTGAGCAATTGCTCATCGGTCAAATTTTTACTTTGAAGAAACAAGTTGCACCGTACTAAATTTTACGCGGGAAAAAACATATGTTTTTGGTAAATAGACAAAAATCTCGACGAAGAGCTTTAGAAAGCTGTCAACGCTTTTTGGTATTTATTAGTACATTATTTAGTTACTTTAAAATATAACTTAAATACTAAACAACTAATTACTTATTTTGTTATTGCAAGATTCTTAAGATTCTCTGTGGTTAGTTCTTAAGTTAGATAAGATTAATCCAAGCGATATTAATATTATAAAAACCATCAATCCAAGCGAGGCGTGGTGGTAAATAAAGTTATAACAAACCAACCCTTAACACCTTGCACATTGTAATTTATATATTTTGCCTGTTGCACAAAATTAGTAAAAAGCATACATTCACATGCGAGCTTGTGCATGCATGTACGCATACATTGAAACTATCGCGCATCGAAAAAAATTGCTCCCGTGCTCATCGTATCGCTGTTGTTGGGCGACTGAGTGGATGCCGCCGTATGCTCATTCTGGAGAGTGGTGCTAGAATTTTTTAACGAACAAAACCAAATTAGATTAAAAAAAAAGAATTTGTTGTATGGGGTTAAAATAAAAAATATATTAAAAGGAGTTACCGGTATTTGAAAAAAAAACCTGGAAATAAGGGTATTTTCGATTTGGTCTCGCTGTTGGACTCTAAAAATACACTGGATTTGACTGCTTCGGGGCTGATAACAAAGAGAGCCGATCAGTCCCTCGCAAAGTCTTTTGGGTAGAGCTGGGGCGACCACTCACGATAGTATCGATATATTTAATATTTACTTCTCAAACCACTATCGAATATTGGACTTCGATAGTGGACGATAGTGTTATTACCACGTTTTCTTAATTTTAGCGCAAAACGTTGGCGTCGGTAAAAAAGTGGTGTTGGCGGCGTTTCAGAAATAACATGGATAAATTTGTCGGCAGTGCAAGTGTCAAGGGTAAGTGGTATTAATAACATGTATGTCGCTTTACATAGATATTTACTTCTTGTTTTAATTGTTGGTGAGGAGAAAGAAGAGGATAAATCGCATGTTGTGAAAAAATAAAAGTTGGCTAATCAAAACCGTGGGGTCACTTCGACCAGTCAAACGACGGTCGGTCTGCCAAGTGCATTTATTGTGCACAAGTGTATAAAACAAGTGGCAATACATCAAATTTTTTTTGACCACCTAAAAAGGCAGCACCCTGGAATTCACTTGGACGATATCCCAGAGAAATCGCATTCAATAGTGCCTTTTATAACAAATAACTACGCTCCGTCCTCAGAAAGGAAAAAACTGTTAGATAACGCCTTGGCTGAGCTGATATCTGACGACTTGCAACCGTTTTTAATACGTTTCAAAATGTAGCTTATAGCATTAAATCAATAGAAAGGGAATTAGAAGCACTTGAAACCTCAGAAACATTGCCTTCGGTGCCGCCAACACCACAACCTTCTGCGACTTTAAGAGAAGACAATTTCTTCGATTTCCTCGAAGAAGGTGTTAGCACAATGACGAATCCCCGCGTTGAAGCTGTCAAGCAAATGCGCCAATATATAACAGAGCCGCATATACCTAAAGAAGCCAATCCCTTAGACTTCTGGAAGGTAAGCTTCATTTTACCGAGTTTTTATAAATAATATAATAAGATTTGCTTCTTTTTTAGTGTTCACCAAATGAAGTCGTACGCGCGGAAATATTTGTGTGTTCCAGCAACATCAACAGAGTCGGAGAGGATGTTCAGCAAAGCCGGACTGGTAATAAGCGATCGGAGAGCATCGCTTAAACCAAAAACAGTGGACCTCTTATTGTTTCTTAACAAAAATAAATGGATCTCCAGTTAGGTTAACTTAATTTAGTTTTAAAATTTTTACTCTTGTATCAATGAATGTGATACCATCAGAAATATTCTATGAAAGAATGTTATTTGGTTTTTTAAAAAAAAATATGAGTTTAATCAAACATGTTTTTTTTTTATAAAAGTCGTTTAGTAAATAAGCCAAAAAACCCTTTCTCAATTTGCAATGGGTATAACCACTATTTAGAAAATAAACCACTATTGTGATAGTATCGAATATTTCAATAAAAACCATCGGAAATATCAAATGTTCCAACCATCGATAGTTTCCCTACTCTACTTTTGGGTCCAGAGGTCACAAAGTCACAATAGCTTTAAATGAGTAAAGCCCGCTGTTACAGTAATCCATACGCTCGATGATGCATTGTGGTATTATATTTGATAACATTTGGTTAACGTGGCGATTTTCAAACAATTATTTTCTACTGACCACATAAACAAAAAAAAATGTTATGTGGTCACACTTTAAACCGGCACTTTTGCAGGGTGACAGTTTTACCGTACAGCCCATCCCATTAATTACTGTAAATAAATCAGAGTAAAAACAATAAAATAAATTTTTTTTTTCGTTAGGCTGTTTAAACAATTATATTGCCTCACCTCCTTTATTAAAATTATTTGCACAATGTGAGATAATAAGTCATTTAAACATACTCTTCATTTCGTATGTGAAATAAATGTATTGTTTATTATTTCGTCGACCTAAACAGTTTTGTACCTCAAAGTATCGATAGTTTGATTACGATATTTAATACCTGCTTCAAGACGAAAATGATCGGCTGACTTAAATGGGCACTTGTTAATTCATTGCTGGGAATAACATGCATTAGAGCTGCAAAACCATCGATGGTACCATCGATATTATCGATGGTTGAGAATTTGGGAAACCATCGATCATTATCGATAGATTACTCAAAAAAGCTGTGTGCTGTGACGCTCTTACTTTTTGGCGGTTTCTAAACAGTATGGACAAGTTTTTGCAAAGTCTCCGCAATCGGAAAAAATTATTTATGTGTTCCGGCCACATCCACTGAGTCAGAGCGCTGCTTCAGTAAAGCTGGTCAGATCATAAGTGAGAGACGGTCAGCCCTGATGCCAAACTGTCAACATTTTGCTATTTTTGGAAAAAACCAATGGATAAACGAATGATCTCCAATTTAAAATAAGAAAATGTGTTATTTTACTCTTAAGAAATGAAATTTATAATTGTTTTAGTTACTAAGAAATGAAATGAATTTATATTTTTGTTATTAATTTAGCTTTTGTATTAATTTAATGAAATGAATTTATATTTTTGTTATTAATTTAGCTTTTGTACACCATCGATGGTTTGAACCATCGAAAATTTAACCATCGATGGTTTAAACCATCGAAAATTTAACCATCGATGGTTCGACCATCGATGGTTTTGCAGCTCTACCATGCATTTTAAGGAAGTTTAAATTATAATTATCGAAAAATAAAATCTATCGAAACTTGTTATAAAAACATCCCTGAAGATGACGCACGAAGAGAACAAAGATGGCGTTCACGATAGCTAAACGAACAAAGCATGAGAATACTTTCCCTAGAGTTTTTTAATTTTAGTAAATAAAAATAATTTAAATATCAGTGCAAGAAAATCTGAAAAAGAATTCAATGCTATGTACCATGTGTAAATTAAAAAATAAATATCGCTAAAATAAATATAGCTATAGCAGTGAACGTTTTGTGTTAATCAAAACACATTCATTCGTACATATGCATGTGTATAAACTAAATGAGTCGTGATCATAAGAATAAAAAATACGGTACGAACAATTGATAATAATTTAAAAACGGTTAAAAGTCATTTTGTGCTAACTATTGTCATTAAATTTTCATTAAAAACATTGTTTTATTTTTGCAAGTGAGTAAATACAATATTTTGACCATTTGTATGTCAGTTTAAAATACAAAAATCTTACAATAAAGGACAAAAGTAAAGAATAATTTACACTTTACACAAAAGAAAAAAATAATTTGGTTTTATTTACAGTTAATTGTTTTAATATACACATATAAGTTTAGTACTTACTAATACAAATTTCAAACTTAAAAATTTTAACTTTATTAACTATTAACCATTAACTATTAAATGAATTTGTTTCAATTGTATGTAAGTTAATTTGATTAATTTCTTTTGTTTAAAATGCTATTAAACTTACGATATGCCGTTAAAAATGTTTGTGTTGTTTTTTCTATCCCATTCTAAGTAATGTATTGTTTTTTTCGGATGAATAAAACTGCGCTTTTTAATTTTTTGTTTAGAATCGGTATAAACTGCTGATTTAATTTACCCATGCTTCATGGGCTTCTAGTTTGTCGGCGAGTACACATCTGGAAAAGTGGAAATCCTATATTATATTTATAGAAATAATTCCGATGTAATTGATTTGGTTACAATATCCACACAAATTACAATATATGATCCGAATCGTGCCAACTTATTTACAGCGTGCAGCAATAATAAGCCTGTAAGCCATATTTTATTAAGATAACTCCAAAACTGATGGACTAGTTTGCGTTTGCAACAGACGGGCATCCTTTCACCGACAGGGCTACTTCGATTCTTATTTTGATGTTCATTCAGAATATGTATACTTTATGGGCTCGGAGATGTCTCTTAAGGTGCGTTGCAATCCCTTGACCAAAATAATAAAAAATAATATACCCTCTGCAAGTGTATAAATATCAATTTAACTGCTTGCATGGCATACAAGTCTTGTTGCTGCTGTAACTTGTATTGTTTCTGAGAATCAGGCGATCATACAAGTTGGTCATATCAACACTTGTTGATGTGTGTCATGGTCTATGGTAAAAAGTGCACTGTACTCGTACTGATGTTTCCAACGCCCCATCACGAACGGGTCGCAATAGTGTTGCATTGGGAATCAAGGCTAAACGTAATAAATTGCGATGGGTTGACTTTATAATAAAAAAAAAATTTTATCGCTTCGGATCCCACACAATTTGTCAATCGCTCAAAAAAAGGGTCGTATCGATTGGTAGAAAGAAATGCTCCAAAAATACGATCGTCTGTGACATAGTGACATTTGATAAATCGTGTATTTACGCATATGATCTTGCGAGTATACAGCAGTCCACTATATGGGTGTTTCAAGATGAACTGAGTGGTGCACAACCATTTGTTTGCCAGTTGTTTTTCAAGCGGAAAACCCAATGCGAGCTTTCACACATCGGATCAAATAACTGCATTTTTGAGTAATCAAAACATCGATTTGATGATTCATCCGCCGTATAGTCCTGGCTTAGCACCGAATGACTTCTTGTCAACGAGAAGTCAACGTTTTTCGACATCTTAAGTAGCGGTTGATGCGTTCAGAATGCATGTTTTGGAGGTACCTCAATCAGAGTGGCGAAAGTGCTTCGATAGTTAGTTCAAACGCATTCGAAAGTGTACAGATCTTAATGGGGAATATTTTGAAAAACAATAAAGCTACGAGTATTTTCGATGATTAATATTTGTTGTTATTCTCTAATAACACTCGTACAATATAAATTACTAAACAATACATATAGATTATTAGACTTAGCTCATCATTAAACACTGTTCTTTTTACTTTTAGATTCTCTATTTTGTCACCGTCCATAACATTGGGAAAGATGACGACAAGCGATGATGAACCGATGCACTTATTTGAAGTGTTTCAAAATTGCTTCAACAAAATTGCAAATAAGCTGCCACCCGGTACCGTAGGAACTGAACGTAGTGTTGGCGGCTATCACTCACCATATGGAAGTCTTGCTGTAGAAAATGAAATGTACCCAAATGATTTTAATTCCATTCACGAAGGAAACACAACCAATAATAGGTTTGCAAATGTACCGACAATTGACCCTTATTTTGACTCGGGAGTAACAAATAATACAGGATGGTATCAATCCCAAATGAATAATGGTCCTAATTATATGATTATCAATTATCAAAACAACACTCAAAATGTCTTGGATCATCAGCAAGTACTAAATCCTGATGGCTTAACTAGCGGCTCAAGTATTGGAATTCAAATGAGTGCTGAAAGTGGTATAGGCATTCACAGTCCGGTTTCAACATCACTTCCTCCAATGAGCTCTTTTCGGGGTGGATCTGGTACTGTGCTTTCTTCAGCTGTATATAATTCAGCACAACAAAATCAGAAAACTGTGGAAGCTCAACATAATTCCATGTCTTCCGCTGGGCAAAACGGTCATCATTCCCTTAATCATACCCTTCTACCTCATGCAGATTCCCATCACAACCAGCAACTTAGTCCTGCAGTGCAGAGCGCAGATGGCTTTGGGGCAATAAACACAAGACCCAATGTGAAGGTCGCTGGATCTGGTAATTCTTCGGAAACGTCATTGCGTCCGCAAATATATATGTCAGTTACTGCAGCTGACCAAAGTATTAGTAGTTTCAGCTCTAACCCGTCGACTCCTGTTAATTCACCACCTCCGTTAACACAATCTGGAGTTGGCGAATCAGCTATAACCAGCAACGCTGGATGGAGTCGGGCTGTTTTAAATAATGGATCTAGTTCCAATTATCCTGTCTCCAATTTACATACAATGTCTTCTGTTTTTCAAGGAGCACGAATGGAGGAACGTTTAGATGATGCACTCCATGTGTTACGTAACCATTGTGAGCCTGAAATGTTATCTAATATTAACTTGTCTTTGAATTCTATGGATAATAGTGAAACATTATCTTCATTCGTGGCCAATTCACCAACGTCCCATATCAAAGGCGGTAATTTCACCGGTAACGGTGCGTTCGTATCTAATACCTCAGGTACACTTACAAACGATGTTCTTTCTTTGGATACAACTACTGCTGGCGTATCCACAGTTCAACCAGTCGGAAGTACCGGTCATGTAAATAAAAAAGTTGAGCAAAATGCATCGACATCAATATCTACATCCGCAACAACAAAACAAACTACAAAACGGAAAGAACAAACCGGTGTCAGCAATGTTGTGGACGTATCTCCAACTTCAAATATTTCTAATTTAGAAATTTCTGATACAAAACCTACCAGCTCAGTTGAATTATCAAATACCATACAATTACTTTCTCAAGGTACAAAAGGCTCAAAAAGGTCGCGCAGATATTGTTCCTCCGCGGATGATGATGATGATGCAGAGCCTGCTGTCAAGGCTATTCGAGAAAAAGAACGCCGACAAGCTAACAATGCACGGGAACGCATTCGTATACGTGATATTAACGAGGCTTTGAAGGAACTGGGGCGTATGTGTATGACACACCTAAAATCTGATAAACCTCAAACTAAGCTGGGTATCCTAAATATGGCAGTGGAAGTAATTATGACATTGGAGCAACAGGTACGCGAGAGGAACCTGAACCCTAAAGCGGCTTGCCTAAAGCGTCGCGAAGAGGAAAAGGCAGAAGATGGGCCCAAACTAAGTGTGCAACACCATATGATACAACAGTCATCCGTTAGCGGGATTGGAAGTAGTAGTTATCATAGCCAGCCATCGCAACATGCTCCACCACCTTCACAAAATTTAAACATAACACCCAATCAAGCTGGTAGCGTTTTGCCACAACATTTACATCAACTAGTTATACAACAACCACAATAGCATGCAAATAATATTGATCTTAAAACATCAACATCTTCCTTTATAGCTCCATTGATCGAAGTCTCAACAAAGTACTCATCCTTCGAGCTAGAACAACAAATATTAAGAAATTTTTTCAGACGTCATTGCCACTTTTCATCATCCATTTTAGCATATTTTATCAGTTATGATTGTAGTTTTAATCCGTTCTAATTAACATCAATTGTTTAAAATTGTAAATAGCTGTTTTAATTTGATTTACGAAACAAAAACATTTAAAGTAATTATTCATTTGGATTCCTATGATAATAAGAACGATATTACAGAAACCATTTTTTCATACATGCATAATTTTAGAATTAAGTAGATTTATTAAAAAAATAAAAACAGATAAATAAAAAAGTAAAACCCAATTTCGTACATACAGACTTTCTTGTATTTCCCTTATCTTTAGGAATATACCTAACGGTATGCATAATCATTCTCTCAACCGTGTTAAATGATCGCATATAATTAAAACAAATATTAAGAAACCAAGTACTTACAAAAAGCAATAGATGTAATCGTTGAAAAGAATAAAAGCTTGTAAAATGTTTTCAGATAAAATCATTATCAATTTGGTTATCGATTATACATATAATATACTAAGGTAAACATTAAATTAAATTTAAACTACTTTTATGAGCAGTGTTTATGATTTTACTTAGAAAATATTTATATTTAGCTTAAATGTTAAATCATTTCTGTTAGATAGTGAAAGCGCGAGCATAATTGTTTTTGCAATGTTTTAAAATTATTATTTATTACGGAAACTATATACTATTACTGCAACTATATATTTTATTACGTATTACGGTTTTAAAAGTATTTTGTTGTTAGGTTATATTACCGTAATACGTAATACGTTTTAAAACAAGATTATAAGAGACAAAATAAACCTCTTCTCCTTTCATATATCCTTGTAGAAAATACACATAGCGCCAAGATGCCTATCCGTCTGATACTACGCAAAACAGCTTCTGTTTTAGAAACAGGAACACTTGGCACACAAGTAAATAATGCATGCCTTTCTTACTTACCCCCAGTAATCAATTCAATTCAAAATTTTCAATTTTACCACAGAAAGATAACTTTTTAAAAATTTTTTGCTGTCTTTTTTCTTATCAAACTTATAGTATTAAGTAAATATAAACGGCAATGGATCAATCAATACATTTTCGGCGTGCCGAAAATAACTTTTCTTGTAAATATTTTTAACTGTTTTTTAATCGATACATGTGTGTACATATTTAAACGTGTGTTATACAAATTTATAAGTATAAAAGGATACAGTCGAGCGCAATGCACTGCCATAAATAAAAAAAAACTATCGTCAATACAACTGAAAATATTTTGGCAGAGATCAGCTTCCTGTTATTTATTTTGATATATATAACGAAGGAAAAAGAAACAGTAGGTACAATCGGCGGCTAAATTATCAAATTCAAATTGTTCTACCACCCATTGCATTTCGCAGCGATTAAATTTTTAACTGGTCGCCCTCCTTCTTGATAATTGATAATCTTTTTGCCTTAATTGTTTATATATGATAAAATTTGGATTGATTATAAACAAATTAGGATTTGAAAGAAATATCGCCGTAATTTTTTTGGCCATTGAAAAAAATTATACATAGTATTTGTGCAAATGTAACAGAGAGTGAAGCGTAGTATACCCAAAAATTTGTTGTAGGGGATGGTGAAGTCATTGGGACCTACCTAAACTAATTAATGAAAACAAAAATTGATTGCGTATTAATTTTTAAGTGCGAAAATAAAAAGTAAATTCAATTGTTCGGAATCTTCGTTATCGTCCTCTAACTGAATTGATTTTTGGGCCTACGCAGCTCGATACTACCGTTTGTGAAATAATGATTTTGATGGTAATTGCTCAATATTTTGAATAGAGTTAACGTAATTTATGTATATTCTTATAAGCGAAAGCAAGTTTTAACACAGCGCTCCGAGTTATCTCACATGTAACGCGTCCTAATTACGCCGCACTTGCAGTTTAAACTAATCGCATCGTTCAACTAAAAAAAGAAGTTAACGGTTCCATGAAGTTAATAGCCTTCTAAAATACATTTGTGTATTATTTTTTAGTCTGTGTTTACATTGCAATGCTAATTTTGTTGAATACGCAATATTTCTAATCCGAATTTAGTAAACATATAATACGTCCCCAAGCGTGGAAATATAAACGTATATTGATGAAGTCATCTGTAAAACAAATTGCAGTCCATGGAACTTCACAGACATTTATAAAATTTTTACTAAGTTACCCGTTTCTGTGCAACTACGGTGTTTTACCAGGAGCTTGCCAAAAATTTGGAAAAAAACGACGTTTGGAGAATTGAATTCAAAATTGAACAATTAATCGGATTTGCAGGGTCAATATATTCGAAAAATCTAAAACAATATAACATAATTTTTGACTTACCCAATCGTTGTAAGATTACGAAACCCTTAAGAACTGGCTTCTTAACCGCCAAATGCACTGCTATTGGCAACAAATTATATTTTAGTCATATTTGGACATAGATAAATTTCAGCCCGTTAGAGTCTTGACTTTCGTTTTATCGAACACGATAGAATAGAATAAAACGGTTTTTGTTCAAGATTAGAAAAGTTTAAATTGGCGATGTAAAATTCATTTAATGGTGTTCACCGAAAAATTAAAATGCTCGAAAGTACAGATTGAGCAGAATAAGTATAGGTAAACACTCCGAACTCCATCAGACTCTTTAAAAGGCCCACAAAAAAAAAATTTCGTGATATGGGTGTGCTGAATCCGAAATTTCACTATTACGTCTGGACTTCGGCCTTACAACAAAAACTGCAAAACCTTTAAATATCCCTTAAAAATATAGAATCCTGATCTTAGCATATACGTTTTAACATTTATTTTGACCTTCTATGGTAAGCACGAATCCGAAGTCAAAATCTACCCTGCACCTCTAAATTGCGCTTGAACCTCAACAAAACTTTTGAATCCCCAAAAAATAATAGGGAGTCATAATCGCGTCAAGCTATGTATGTAACCAATGCAATAAATTTCTCAATGCAAAATTACTTTTAAATATAATATTTCGTGAACTCAATATGCGTCTTTTTCGACAAATTCTTGGTTAGTATACTGTATACTATACTATACTGTACTGCAATATAACATGCCCTACCTTAATGATCTGATGGCTTAACTAGCGGCTCAAGTATTGGAATTCAAATGAGTGCTGAAAGTGGTATAGGCATTCACAGTCCGGTTACATCATCCCTTTTTCCAATGAGCTCTTTTCGGGGTGGATCTGGTACTGTGCTTTCTTCAGCTGTATATGATTCAGCACAACAAAATTAGAAAACTGTGGAAGCTCAGCATAATTCCAAGTCTTCCGCTGGCAAATCGGTCATCATTCCCTTAATTATACCCTTCTACCTCATGCACATTCCCATCACAACCAGCTTTGTGGCAATAAGCACAGGACCCAATGTGAAGATCGCTGGATCTGCTAATTCTTCGGCAACGTCATTGCGTCATCAAATATATATGTCAGTTGCTGCAGCTGACCAAAGTATTAGTAGCTTCAGCTCTAACCCGTCAACTCCTGTTAATTCACCACCTCCGTTAATACAATAAATAAATAAATCCAGCAACGCTGGATGGAGTCAGGCTGTTTTAAATAATGGATCTAGTTCTAATTATCGTAGCGACATGGTGCCTGTCTCCAATTTACATACAATGTCTTCTGTTTTTCAAGGAGCACGAATGGAAGAAAGTGTAGATGATGCACTCCATGTGATAAGCAAATGAAATGTTATCTAATATTAACTTGTCTTTGAATTCTATGGATAATAGTGAAACATTATCTTCATTCGTGGCCAATTCACCAACGTGCCATATCAATGGCGGTAATTCCACCGGTAACGATGCGCTCGTATCTATTGTAATACCTCAAGTAATCTTACACACAATGTTCTTTCTTTGGGTACAACTAATGCAGGCGTGTCCACAGTTCAAGCAGTCGGAAGTACCGGTCATGTCAATATAAAAGTTTAGCGAAATGCATCGACATCAATATTTACATCCGCAACAAAAAAACAAACAAAAAACGGAAAGAACAAACCGGAGTCAGTAATGTTGTTGACGTATCTCCAACTTCAAATATTTCTAATTTAGAAATTTCTGATACAAAACCTACCAGCTCAGTTGAATTATCAAATACCATACAATTACTTTCTCAAGGTACAAAACGATCAAAAAGATCGCGCAGATATTTTTCCTCCGTAGACGATGGTGATGATGCAGAGCCTGCTGTCAATTGTTTAAAATTGTAAAAACCTGTGTTCCATTGATTCACGAAACAAAAACATTTAAAGTAATTATTCATTCGGATTTCTGTGATAATGTGAATGATATTACATTTTTTCATACATGCATAGTTAGACCAGGGATTTAAAAAAAATTTATGGACTATTGTGTTTGTCGGAACGAAAATGTGCGTAACAGGCAGAAGGAGACATAAACTATATATTGTATATTCTGAATCAGGATCAACAGGATGAGTCGATTGACCTATGTCTGTCTGTCCGTCTGTATGAATGCGTATATCTCAGAAACTATGCAAGCTAGAGCAACCAAATTTTGAACCAACGTTCGTATATATTGCAATGTTTCAAAATTTTTTTGAAATTGCGACACGCCTCTTCCCGTCTTTTAGAAGCAACAATATTAACTCAACATCCAAAGTGGAATATCACACATGACAAATTTAAATTAAATCGGACTATAAATAAGTAAGATATGATAATAATTAAATTCGTTTTGCATACTCGTTTACAGTACTCAGACACACAGCAATAAAACTTTGTATTTGCTATCGGCCAGTGGTAACAGAAATGATTTACCATGCAACCTTGACGACTAAGCAGGAGTAGAGCCAATAGCTGAGTGGTTAGAGTGGCCGACAGAATTTTGTAGGCCTGTGTGCAGTGTTGCCAAGTCAGCTATTTTCTAGCCAGTTCTGGCTATTTTGGATGACTGAAAACTAGAAAATTTTCCATTTAGATAGGAACGGTTTTTTCAGCTATTCTTATCAAAAGCTCTGCTAGTTTTTAGCTATATTTCATAATACAAAAATATTTACGCTTCGCAAAAAAGTTTTTCAAAAAATGGCCATAACACTTCACAAAAAAAATTACCAACAGCTGTTCTAATATGTATGTCGATTACTTATCCATACACGAGTACTTGCATGCTGCCATCTATAGTTTGCAATTCACATCGTTCGCGCCAAAATGCCGAAAGAATACAACAAAAAGCTCTTGATGTGAGGATGAACGATGAACGTCTTAAAACATGTATTAAAAAAGTCGTGAATGATCCGACAAAAGTGTTCTGCACTTATTGCAAGTGCACACTGAATGCAAAATTGTGGGATTTGAAATCCCATGTGGAAACAAAAAAACATAAGGGCGGTATTGCGTGCTTTAAACAAAATGCAACCATTGACTTACCCAAACAGAATACTTCCCGAAAGTTCCTTACGTTTAATTGGCACCAATTTGTCATACAACGAGCAAGAAGTTGAAGTTGACGAAATTCTAGCGACATTTGTCGAATAAATATATATAAAATACAAACAAAATATGGTTTTCATCACTTCGTTTTAACAAATCTAGTTATTTTCAGGTGATTTTGCTGCCGCTATTTTCTGTTGCTATTTTTTGTGAAGGTTGGCTATTTTTGGCTATTTTTAAGAGTCAACACAGCTATCGGCTCAGAGTTGGCAACACTGCCTGTGTGTGTGTTATAGCGCGAGTTATTAATCTTATTTATTTCTTTTATTCTCATAAACTGAAACCAATGTAGGAGTCGCGGGGGCTGTGATTATGTGTTCAAAAAATATCGCGAATTCTGTGTTTTTTCAAAAATTTATTCATGAATAGCTATTTTATCGCCTTCAAAGTAATCCCCATGAGATATTATACACTTGTGCCAACGGTTTTTTCAATCCTCAAAGCATTTCTCATAAACTCTTTTCGGTATAGCCTTGATCTTCTCCTTCGATGCCGTCTCTATCTCGTCAACCGTAGCGTACCATCATCCTTTCATGGACCTCTTCAGTTTAGGAAACAAGAAAAAGTCACAGGGGGCCAGATCTGGGGAATACGGTGGCTGCGGCATCATTAGTGTGTTGTGGCCAATAAGTCGCGCACAAGCAAAGATGAGTGAGCAGGGGCATGGACGGTTTTTCCCCAATTCTGGACGTTTTCTTCGTATTGCTTCTCACAAACGGAGCATAACTTCAAGATAATACTGTTTATTGACCGTACGACCATATGGTAAGAACTTCTGATGCACCACGCATCTCCAATCAAAGAAAACTGTCAGAAAAATTTTCAAAAAATTACAAAAATTGGATTGTTAACAATATTTCTTTAAAACTAAATTGAACAATACTAAATTACATACATATATTTTTCACATCTGCTCTTGCGGGCTCGGAGTTCCTTAATAAGTAAATGTCGGTATATGTGAGCGCAGTATTCTGTGTCCGTTTTGTAGTTTATTCTATCTTGTGTTGGTGTGTTTATTATGTGTAGCATTTCGAGAGTGTAACGTTTAGCATAGTGTTGTTCTTGTTGTAATATTGTTGTTGCGTCAAAATTCGGAGAGTGATGTTTGTTTGCACAGTGGGTCATAAGAGTTGTTTTTTGTGTTGTACTTTACACACTTTACGTATACACCATTGCATGTTTCCGTACTGTTGCCAATGCAAGGAGTTCTAAAAATCACATTGGTTTTGTCTTATGGATCTATTAGGGACTTAGTATTTTTATAAAAATGTTTTAATGTGTAGAACGGTTTATGTGCTATTTGAATTTCTGTATTATTGTAACAATCGGATCTCATTAATCGTTCTGATAACGTTGGTACATAGATTAGAGATCTATATGATTTCACTTGTCTATTTGTAGTTTCTCTTGGTATTTCCTGATAGTTTATAATTATTTTTTTGACTAGCGTTTTTGGAAAGTCATTGTCTGTTAGTATTTCTTTTATTTCATTTTTAATCTCCTTATGATATATTTTGTCAGATATGTCAAACATGCGTTTTATACAGCCTCTTGCTGTATTTATTACCATCGTCCTTGGGTGTTTTGAGTTGTAGTTTATAAGTCTTCCAGAAGCCATCGGTTTTTTATACCATTTAAGTTTTAATTTTCCCTCTACTCTATTAATTATGGAATAGTTTGTCGTTTTGTTCAAATTTTGGGCCTTTGGCAAGTAAAGCTTGTACGTCTTGCGGAAAGTTTGTCGTCGTCTTGTTTATAAACCTATCTTTGGTTTTGTTGTTGTCCAGGAAGTTGTATGTCGGATCATAATTTTGCATGTGTTAGTGTATGGGTATTCTGGTAGTGTATTTCATCATAATGGAAATATTGCATCAGCCTCTATTTGCGCAGTTATTGGTTGCCTGTAGTTTGTAGTTTTGGGAAGAACCGATTTACCGCGGCGCCAGCGTGTTGTCGCTGACGCCGAGTGTGGTTCGATGGTAAGCACGTAGAAGAAGTGTGCGACACAAGGCAGTTGTGCGTAGTACTTCAGTGCGATCGAAACTCACTGCGCTAGCATTATGGCGAATAACAACGAAACTGCGACATCAGAAGTGGGATCGGGCTCGCTACCTGATATGTCTAGTGAACCATGGCGGATTTTAATGGAAATTCAAAATAAAAACTTTATCGAGCTTGTTAAAACACTGCAAACAACGACATCCGAAACAACAAATAAAAATTCGGTAGTGCTACCCAAATTCAACGCAGACGGTGCTGGCGTCGATGCAACGGCGTGGTGCTCTACAGTGGACATAATTTTCGCAGAAAACACCATAAAAGGCAGCGCGTTGGTGATGGCTTTGAGTGCAGCGATGGAAGGTAGTGCTTCGCAGTGGCTTGCTCAAATTTGTTATCCTGGCATAACTTGGGCCGAATTTAAAGAACTTTTCGTTCAACGTTTTGCAAGTGCGGAAACTCCAGCGGCTATGTTTTTGGCAATGCTGGCAGATTGTCCAACTGACGGTGAATGCCTTTCCAATTATGCTAGTCGCATGATGACGTCACTTATTACGAAATGGCGTGATATGAATGTGGAGGAAATTGCAGCTTCAGTAACGCTTGCTAAGATGGCACATGTTGACTTCTTTTCGAGAAATTTGACTTCAGCTGATGTAATTGCTACAAAGTGCAAGATTCCTGAAAAAAGAGTTAATCTAGCAGAAATATCCAGTAATTGGCTTTTGGCTGAACAGCGACAGGATTCCGAAATAGTTGATATCGTAAATAAATTGAAAGATTTTTCTCTTCCTGCGGATGTTGCAAAAACTTATGAATTGAGAAGCGGAATATTATATAGGAAAATTCAGCGAAACGGCAGAACCCGTTCCTTATCAATTGTTCCAAGATCATTTAGATGGTCTGTTATAAATCAAATTCATGAGGCAGTTATGCACCTGGGTTGGGAGAAGACATTAGATAAGGCCTATGACTTTTACTGGTTTGCAAACATGTCTAAGTATATTCGAAAGTTCGTTGAAAACTGCATTACTTGTAAAATGTCAAAGACTTCTTCCGGCAAAATTCAAGCTAGCCTTCACCCAATACCAAAAGTAAACATACCTTGGCACACCGTTCATATTGATATTACTGGAAAGTTGAGTGGCAAGGCTGATCAGAAAGAGTATATAATCGTCCAAGTAGATGCCTTTACTAAATTCGTTTACCTAATCCACACTATTAAGATTGACGCTGAGAATTGCATAAAGGCTGTGTCGTCGGCTATATCTTTGTTTGGGGTGCCAAATCGCATTATAGCAGATCAGGGTAGGTGTTTTGCCAGCACTAAATTTAGTGAGTTTTGTGATCAACAGAAAATAAATTTGCATTTGATCGCGACTGGTGCAAGTAGAGCTAATGGGCAAGTCGAACGCATTATGAGCACCTTAAAGAACTTATTGACTGCAGTTGAGACTAGCAGCCGCGCTTGGCAAGATGCGTTGGGAGAGGTTCAATTAGCGTTAAACTGCACGGTTAGTAAAGCAACCAAGGCAAGTCCCTTAGAACTGTTTATTGGCAAAGTTGCCCGCCCGTTGGGGTTGCTTCCACCTTGCGATACGGCAGACGAGATTGATTTGGCAGAAGTAAGAGCACAGGCAGTTCACAATATTTCAGCTGCAGCAGCATATAACAAGAAGCAATTTGATAAAGGAAAAGCCAAAGTTGTTAAATGTCAAGTTGGAGATTTCGTGTTGTTAAAAAATGAAGAAAGGCATCAAATAAAGTTAAGTCCGAAGTTTAGAGGGCCTTTTGAAATAACCGAATTGTTGGAGGGGGATAGATATATGCTCAGGTCGTTGACGAACAATAGAAAATATAAATATGCTCACGATGACATAAGAAAAATGCCAGATTGGCAAGTACAAGAAGAATTAGAAAAATGTAAAAAGAATTTAAATGAAATGGTTGAAAATGAAACTGTTGAAAGAGACAGTAATGAAGAAATGGAAAATGAAACTGTTGAAAGAGACAGTGATGAAGAGATGGAAAATGAAGCTGTTGAAAGAGACAGTGATAAGGAAATGGAAAAGAAAGCTGTTGAAAGAGACAGTAATGAAATGATTAGAATATAAGCTTTAGCAAGTGACACTGCGGAGGCCTGAAGGGCTTATAATGAAATTTATAATAATAATGTAAGCACAAGTGCAAAACAATTGTTTTGATCATGGCGTGTGGCGTATTATTTATTGTAATGAAATGATGAATGAATTATGTTAAAAAGTTTTGTATTACTCTAAGAATGATATTGAAATGTGAAATTTAATTTGTTAATGTAAGTGTAATTTGAAAATGGTTTTGTTGCATTAAAGAAAAAGCATTATGATAATATTTCACGAGGTCGTGTAATGGTCAGGATGGCCGTGTCGGAGCATAATTTTGCATGTGTTAGTGTATGGGTATTCTGGTAGTGTATTTCATCATAATGGAAATATTGCATCAGCCTCTATTTGCGCAGTTATTGGTTGCCTGTAGTTTGTAGTTTTGGGAAGAACCGATTTAGCGCGGCGCCAGCGTGTTGTCGCTGACGCCGAGTGTGGTTCGATGGTAAGCACGTAGAAGAAGTGTGCGACACAAGGCAGTTGTGCGTAGTACTTCAGTGCGATCGAAACTCACTGCGCTAGCATTATGGCGAATAACAACGAAACTGCGACATGTACATATAGACATTAGACAGAGCGAGAAGACACAATATGCATTTTTAACTCGTGCCAAAAAATCAAAAAGAAGCATGTGTAACTAATTTTGGAAAGCGCTAAAAATGCATACAAATACAATACTTATTGCTTTCTCGCTTAATCTAATGCTTACGAATTGTCTATGCGTTCTTCTTCTTTTGTTCGTCAATCAAATTTGTGCGTGTCGTTCGAACATATTATAACAACGCAAAATTTAAATCCAAATAAAGCGCAATTTTCATTGCGAACTAATAGCTTATAGCGAATTAATCGTTATAGTAGTATTTAAATAAAATAATATTAATAATAATAATATTTAACTTTATTAAATTGCTTTCTTAAAATATAATAAATAAAAATATAAACTTGTATCTAGTTTATACATATGTAGTACTATAATCCATGGCCTTATACAGTCAGCACCTGACTGTAGCGTTCGACTGATTTTATAATTGGAATTAAGTAGATTTATTGAAAAAAAAAACCAGATACATAAAAACGCTATACCCAATTTCGTACATATGTACGTGTATAGACTTTCTTGTATTTCCCTTATTTTTAGCAATATACCTAATTGTATGCATAATCATTCTGTCAACCGTGTTAAATGAACGCATATTATTAAAACAAATGTTAAGAAACCGAGTACTTAAAAAAAGCAATAGATCTAATCGTTGAAAAGAATAAAAGCCTGTAAAATAATCTTTTAACCGCAAATCATTATAAAATTGGTTATCGATTATACATATAATACACTAAATGAGGTAAACATTAAATTAAATTTAAACCACGTTTATGAGCAGTGTTTATAATTTTACTTAGACAATATTTATATTTGGTATATTAATTTTTAAATCCTTTCTGTTAGATAGTGAAAGCGAGTTACCCATCGCTCTACCACACCCCTCGTTAGAATGATCAGCTAAAGTAGTCAACGGCATGCATCAAACGAAACGTCGCAATTGGTGCCAAAAACAGAATCAAGCAACAATTGCAAGGAATTCCTGGAATTTCACAGCCTAAATTTAAAAATATATGTATATTGTATTTTTAATTAATTTAACATTTTTGATGTATTACCAAATTTAATTTTAAAATCTAATTCTTAAACTTTTATTTTCTTTTTTTTATTTCTAATTTTATTTAAAAAAAATAAAATCTAATTTTAATTTCTTAGTTGACGTTAAATAAATAAATAAATGAAAAAAAAAATACAACCAAAATTGACGTCCCGAACAACAAGCACAACAACAAAAGAAAAGGAATTTTCAACGCACAACTCAATAACGGGAAACAGCAGCAGACGACGCCGACGGTAGCTGCAATGACAACAAAACGATCGTCGCAGCTGGTGATCATCGAGCGAGGAATAGCTCGTCGTCGCTCCTATGATTCCTGGAATAACAACCAAATATGATATAAATACCGCATCACGCAATAAAAAGTCTCAGTTTGAACCCAGTAATCGAACAGCTTACAACTTGATTCCATTTTTTGGGCTCATACTTATGTATGTATAGTGTTCCACACGTAGTCGATTCTTCCACCTATAACTGTAAAAATTTAAACACAAACAAACAAACGTATACATATATAATAAGCAACGCAATGCAAAATACATCTTAAATATTATACACTACAACAAAAAAAAAGAATAAATGAAACATATAGTACATAAACATCACATAAACGGCCGTTATAAACACTCGTAATATGCTTTTGTGGAATCAAACGCTGATCACCATTGCCGAGACTACAGGTTAGGCCAAGCATTAATTTAACAATCTGCATGACACCCGACACGTCAAATGAAATCAAATGTGATAATCACCGATCGGTAAAGTGCCGAACAAAATTTATAGCGACGTGAAATCAAACCAAGGTCGGAACAAAAAGTAAGAGAAGGAGAAACAAATCTTCCGCTCACAACTACTACCACAATAATACACTCTTGAAAACAGATCAATATATTATAAAAGAGAAACAAATCTTTTCAAATCAATTATTGTATCTCGAAATAATTGAATTGAAAAACTTTCCTAACCATCTAGAAAACTTATACGTAGAACACCTTAATACTGAAGAAAAACAGGGTTTAATATCGTTGAGCAAGTTTCTCTGATATTTTCTTAAACGAAAATACGCAACTCACATTCACAAATAAAGTTACGCCTTCGTCTCCATTTTTGTAAGATATTATAGGAACCCGTTCATTCAAAAAGGAGGTAAAGAAACAATAACATTTGTTAAACCAAAACATGATTAAATCTAGCTAGTCTCCTTGGAGTGCGCCAGTTTGGATCGTTCCAAAGAAAATCGCTCCAAACGGAGAACAAAAATGGCGACTTGTAATAGACTATCGGAAACTGAACGACAAAACCGTTTCCGTTAAGTATCCTATACCCAATACGTGGAAGGATGCCATTACGAATTTGTAAGAATGCACTTTGGTTTAAAAAATGGTCCTGTTACTTTTCAAAGGGTAACGGATAATATTTTAGGTAACCTAGTTGGTTCCGTTTGTTTAGTCTATCTAGACGATATAATAATCTTTTCCACCTCCCTTCAAGAGCACATATCACACTTGAAAGCCATTTTTCAAAGGCTTAGAAAAGCAAAATTAAAAATACAATTGACTAAATCCGACTTTCTTCGAAAATAAAACGCTAATAAGATCATGATTATTAAAAATTTCCCCTGTCCAAAACATAAAAAAGAAATTAAATCATTTCTAGGATTGTTGGGATACTACAGGAAATTCATTAGGGACTTTGCTAAAATTAGTAAGTCTTTAACCAAGCAGTTAATAGGGAAAAACAAAACCATCGTTATTGATGATTAGAATTTATTAAAACGATTGATTTCTGTAAGACATTACTTTCTAACGAACCAATCCTCCAATACCGGGACTTATCAAAACCATTCAAACTTACGACCGATGCAAGTAATTTTACATTAGGAGCTGTACTTTCACATGGAACCTTACAGAATGACAGACCAGTTTGTTTTGCCAGCAGAACCTTGTCGAACACTGAAGTGAATTATTCAACCATCGAAAAAGAAATGTTAGCCATCAATATTATAGACCGTGCCTTTTTGGAAAAAAATGTTCTATCGTAGCTGATCACAAACTCTAGTCTTGGCTTATGAACTTTAAACAGCCCAATTCCAAAATTATTCTCTGGAGACTCCAGCTTCTGGAATACGACTTTGAGGTTGTATAACACTTGATTCCTTTCTTTAGGCTCAAAAGTGCCTAACTTATAGTCGTCCACACGTAGTCGATTCTCTCACCTATAACTAGCGAGAACATAATTGTTTTGCAATGTTTTAAAAGTATTTTGGTATTCAGTTATATTAGCGTAATACGTAATACGTTTTAAATCCGCAAAGATGCCTATCCGTCTGATACTACGCAAAACATATTGCATGCGTTTATTACTTACCCCCAGTAATCAATTCAATTCAAAATTTTCAATTTTACCACAGAGAGATAACTCTTTTATTCATAAAAATAATAAGTCAAACGAAAATTTGTATAAAAATAATCGTCTTTTTCGGTCGTCTTACTTCTTAGATTAATGTCAAAAAAGGAGTATCAAACTCAATACTATTATATATAAACATATGGCAATGGATGAATCAGAAAAACGTAAGCAATAAGCTACAAGGGTATACAATTTTCGGCGTGCCGAAAATAACCTTTCCTGTAAATATTTTTAACTGTTTTTTATCGATACATGTGTGTACGTATTTAAACGTGTGTTATACAAATTGATAAGTATAAAAGGATACTGTCGAACGCAATGCGCTGCTATAAATAAAAAAAGCTATCGTCAATACAACTGCAAATATTTTGGCAGAGATCAGCTGCCTGTTATTTATTTTGATATATATAACGATGAAAAAGAAGCAGTAGGAACAATCTGCGGCTTAGTTTTCGAGAGCCTTGCAGCTTGTAACATCAAATTCAAATTGTTCTGCCACCCATTGCATTCGCAGCGATTAAATTTTTAACTGCTCGTCCTCCTTCTTTTTATAGTTTTTGGCCTTAGTTGTTTATATATAATAAAATTTGGATTGATTATAAACAAATTAGGATTTGAAAGAAATATTGTTGTAATTGTTGCCAAAAAAATATATATGTATACATACACGTACATACGAATATTTAAATATGAGTGTATTTATTTTCTTTGACCATTGGAAAAAAAAAAATACATAGTATTTGTGCAAAGAGTGTAGCAGAGAGTGTAGAGTAGTATACCCAAAAATTTGTTATAGGGGATAGTCAGGTAATTGGCACCTACCTAAGCTAATTAACGAATACGAAAATTGATTGCGTCTTAATTTTTGAGTGCGACAAAAAAATTTAATTGTTCGGAATCTTCGTTTCGTCCTGTAACTGCATTGATTTTTGGGCATTTGCAGCTCGTTACTACCGCTTGTGAAATAATGATTTTGATGGTAATTGCTCAATATTTTGAATAGAGTTAACGTAATTGATGAATATTATTGTAAGCGAAAGTTATCTCACATGTAAGGCGTCCCAATTGCGCCGCCCTTGCATTTTGAACTGATCGCATCGTTCAAATAAAAAAAAGTTAACGGTTCCATGAAGTTAATAGCTATCTAAAACGCATTTGTGTATTATATTGTATTTCTTTTTACTTTGCAATGCTAATATTGTTGAACACTCAATATTTCTTATCCAAATTTAGTACTCATATAATAAGTTCCCGTAAGTCACTTGCAAAACAATTTGCAGTCCATGGCACTTCAAAGACATTTATAAAATCTCGACTAAGTTACCCGTTTCCGTGCAACTACGATGTTTTACCAGGACCTTGCCAAAAATTTAAAAAAAAACGACGTTTGGGGAATTGAATTCAAAGTTAAACAATTAAAATTAACAATTCAGGGTCAAGCGCGCATAAGGGCACATTAATCAGACTATATTTTGGTCAAAAATAAATTGGCGATGAAAAATTCATTTAATGGTGTTCACCGATAAATTAAAATGCTCGAAAGTGCAGATTGAGCAGAATAAGTGTAGGTTGAGTGTTAACCTATCACTCACGAACTCTATCAGACTTTTAAAAAGGAACACAAAAAAAAAATTTCGTGATATGGGTGTGCTGAATCCGACATTTCGCCATTACGTATGGACTTCAGCCTTACCTCAAATACTGAAAAACCTTTAAATATCCCCTAAAATAATACTGATGTTAGCATATATAGTTTATTTTGAATATCTATGCCCGAATCCGAAGTCAAAATCTACCCTGCACCTCTAAATTGCGCTTAACTTAAAAAAGCTTTTAAATCCACAAAAAAAAAAATGGCGGGTCATAAACGGATCATGCTATGTAGTAACCAATGCAATAAATTCCTCAATGGAAGCTGGTTTACAAAAGTTACTTAAAAATTAACTATTTCGTCATCTCAATATGCTTCTTTTTCAACACTTTCTTGGTTAGTATATCTGCGATCATATTATTGTATTTGTCGAATCGTATTGCAACATAACATGCCCTTCCTTAATGAACTGATGGCTTAACTAGCGGCTCAAGTATTGGAATTCAAATGAGTGCTGAAAGTGGTATCTGTATTCACAGTCCGGTTTCAACATCGCTTCCTCCAATGAGCTCTTTTCGGGGTGGATCTGGTACTGTGCTTTCTTCAGCTGTATATAATTCAGCACAACAAAATCAGAAAACTGTGGAAGCTCAACATAATTCCATGTCTTCCGCTGGGCAAAACGGTCATCATTCCCTTAATCATACCCTTCTACCTCATGCAGATTCCCATCACAACCAGCAACTTAGTCCTGCAGTGCAGAGCGCAGATGGCTTTGGGGAAACAAACACAAGACCCAATGTGAAGGTCGCTGGATCTGGTAATTCTTCGGAAACGTCATTGCGTCCGCAAATATATATGTCAGTTACTGCAGCTGACCAAAGTATTAGTAGTTTCAGCTCTAACCCGTCGACTCCTGTTAATTCACCACCTCCGTTAACACAATCTGGAGTTGGCGAATCAGCTATAACCAGCAACGCTGGATGGAGTCGGGCTGTTTTAAATAATGGATCTAGTTCCAATTATCCTGTCTCCAATTTACATACAATGTCTTCTGTTTTTCAAGGAGCACGAATGGAGGAACGTTTAGATGATGCACTCCATGTGTTACGTAACCATTGTGAGCCTGAAATGTTATCTAATATTAACTTGTCTTTGAATTCTATGGATAATAGTGAAACATTATCTTCATTCGTGGCCAATTCACCAACGTCCCATATCAAAGGCGGTAATTTCACCGGTAACGGTGCGCTCGTATCTAATACCTCAGGTACACTTACAAACGATGTTCTTTCTTTGGATACAACTACTGCTGGCGTATCCACAGTTCAACCAGTCGGAAGTACCGGTCATGTAAATATAAAAGTTGAGCAAAATGCATCGACATCAATATCTACATCCGCAACAACAAAACAAACTACAAAACGGAAAGAACAAACCGGTGTCAGCAATGTTGTGGACGTATCTCCAACTTCAAATATTTCTAATTTAGAAATTTCTGATACAAAACCTACCAGCTCAGTTGAATTATCAAATACCATACAATTACTTTCTCAAGGTACAAAAGGCTCAAAAAGGTCGCGCAGATATTGTTCCTCCGCGGATGATGATGATGATGCAGAGCCTGCTGTCAAGGCTATTCGAGAAAAAGAACGCCGACAAGCTAACAATGCACGGGAACGCATTCGTATACGTGATATTAACGAGGCTTTGAAGGAACTGGGGCGTATGTGTATGACACATCTAAAATCTGATAAACCTCAAACTAAGCTGGGTATCCTAAATATGGCAGTGGAAGTAATTATGACATTGGAGCAACAGGTACGCGAGAGGAACCTGAACCCTAAAGCGGCTAGCCTAAAGCGTCGCGAAGAGGAAAAGGCAGAAGATGGGCCCAAACTAAGTGTGCAACACCATATGATACAACAGTCATCCGTTAGCGGGATTGGAAGTAGTAGTTATCATAGCCAGCCATCGCAACATGCTCCACCACCTTCACAAAATTTAAACATAACACCCAATCAAGCTGGTAGCGTTTTGCCACAACATTTACATCAACTAGTTATACAACAACCACAATAGCATGCAAATAATATTGATCTTAAAACATCAACATCTTCCTTTATAGCTCCATTGATCGAAGTCTCAACAAAGTACTCATCCTTCGAGCTAGAACAACAAATATTAAGAAATTTTTTCAGACGTCATTGCCACTTTTCATCGTCCATTTTAGCATATTTTATCAGTTATGATTGTAGTTTTAATCCGTTCTAATTAACATCAATTGTTTAAAATTGTAAATACCTGTTTTAATTTGATTTACGAAAGAAAAACATTTAAAGTAATTATTCATTTGGATTCCTATGATAATAAGAACGATATTACAGAAACCATTTTTTCATACATGCATAATTTTAGAATTAAGTAGATTTATTAAAAAAATAAAAACAGATAAATAAAAAAGCTAAACCCAATTTCGTACATACAGACTTTCTTGTATTTCCCTTATCTTTAGGAATATACCTAACGGTATGCATAATCATTCTCTCAACCGTGTTAAATGATCGCATATAATTAAAACAAATATTAAGAAACCAAGTACTTACAAAAAGCAATAGATGTAATCGTTGAAAAAAATAAAAGCTTGTAAAATGTTTTCAGATAAAATCATTATCAATTTGGTTATCGATTATACATATAATATACTAAGGTAAACATTAAATTAAATTTAAACTACTTTTATGAGCAGTGTTTATGATTTTACTTAGAAAATATTTATATTTAGCTTAAATGTTAAATCATTTCTGTTAGATAGTGAAAGCGCGAGCATAATTGTTTTTGCAATGTTTTAAAATTATTATTTATTACGGAAACTATATACTATTACTGCAAATATATATTTTATTACGTATTACGGTTTTAAAAGTATTTTGTTGTTAGGTTATATTACCGTAATACGTAATACGTTTTAAAATAAAATTATAAGAGACAAAATAAACCTCTTCTCCTTTCATATATCCTTGTAGAAAATACACATAGCGCCAAGATGCTATCCGTCTGATACTACGCAAAACAGCTTCTGTTTTAGAAACAGGAACACTTGGCACACAAGTAAATAATGCATGCCTTTCTTACTTACCCCCAGTAATCAATTCAATTCAAAATTTTCAATTTTACCACAGAAAGATAACTTTTTAAAAATTTTTTGCTTTCTTTTTTCTTATCAAACTTATAGTATTAAGTAAATATAAACGGCAATGGATCAATCAATACATTTTCGGCGTGCCGAAAATAACTTTTCTTGTAAATATTTTTAACTGTTTTTTAATCGATACATGTGTGTACATATTTAAACGTGTGTTATACAAATTTATAAGTATAAAAGGATACAGTCGAGCGCAATGCACTGCCATAAATAAAAAAAAACTATCGCCAATACAACTGAAAATATTTTGGCAGAGATCAGCTGCCTGTTATTTATTTTGATATATATAACGACAGTAGGTACAATCGGCGGCTAAATTATCAAATTCAAATTGTTCTGCCACCCATTGCATTTCGCAGCGATTAAATTTTTAACTGGTCGCACTCCTTCTTGATAATTGATAATCTTTTTGCCATAATTGTTTATATATGATTAAATTTGGATTGATTATAAACAAATTAGCATTTGAAAGAAATATCGCCGTAATTTTTTTGGCCATTGAAAAAAGTTATACATAGTATTTGTGCAAATGTAACAGAGAGTTAAGCGTAGTATACCCAAAAATTTGTTGTAGGGGATGGTGAAGTCATTGGGACCTACCTAAACTAATTAATGAAAACAAAAATTGATTGCGTATTAATTTTTAAGTGCGAAAATAAAAAGTAAATTCAATTGTTCGGAATCTTCGTTATCGTCCTCTAACAGAATTGATTTTTGGGCCTACGCAGCTCGATACTACCGTTTGTGAAATAATGATTTTGATGGTAATTGCTCAATATTTTGAATAGAGTTAACGTAATTTATGTATATTCTTATAAGCGAAAGCAAGTTTTAACACAGCGCTCCGAGTTATCTCACATGTAACGCGTCCTAATTACGCCGCACTTGCAGTTTGAACTAATCGCATCGTTCAACTAAAAAAAGAAGTTAACGGTTCCATGAAGTTAATAGACTTCTAAAATACATTTGTGTATTATTTTTTAGTCTGTGTTTACATTGCAATGCTAATTTTGTTGAATACGCAATATTTCTAATCCGAATTTAGTAAACATATAATACGTCCCCAAGCGTGGAAATACGAGGGTCGTTTGATAAGTCCGTGACTTTTTGAATAAAATATATTTTTTTCGTCAAAGAAGCGTTTTATTTCTCAACATAATCTCCTTTTAGCTCTATACATTTAGTCCAGCGTTTTTCCAATTTTTTTATTCCTTCCAAATAATAGGTTTTCTCAAGGCCCTCAAAATAGTCGTTTGTTTCTGTGATGACCTCTTCATTTGACCCGAATCTCTTACCGCACTTTTTTTTTCGCCAAATGCGGTCGGTTCTTTTTCAAATCAATATCGAATCTGTCCAAAAGCTCTGAATAATATTCGCCGGTGATCGTTTTACCCTTTTCAAGGTAATCGATGTGAATGATACCTTGTGCATCCCAAAAAACTGTGGCCATGACCTTGTTGGCCGACAGACCCACCTTGGCCTTCTTTGGTGCACGTTCACCCGGAGAAACCCACTGTCTTGATTGTTCTTTGGTCTCTGGTGTGGTGTGGTGGATCCATGTTTCGTCTACGGTAACGAAACGGCGCAAAAATTCGTTTGGATTGCGGTTGAACATCGCCAAACACTCCTTTGAAATGGTCACACGGTTGCGCTTATGGTCGTGTGTGAGCAATCGCGGCACCCATCGCGCGGAAAGCTTTTTCATGTCCAAATATTCATGTAAAATGTGATGTACCCGTTCAGTTGAGATGCCTACAGCCTCAGCTACCTCACGCACTTTCATTCTCCGATCATCCAATATCATTCCATGGATTTTGTCGACGATTTCTGGCATGACGACCTCTTTTGGGCGACCTGAACGTTCGGCATCACTTGTACTGGTACGACCACAACGGAACTCAGTAAACCATTTCTTAACCATTGAAATTGATGGTGCAGAGTCCCCATAATATTTATCAAGTCTTTCCTTGGTTTCGGTGATGGATTTTTTACGCAAAAAATAATGCTTAATTAGCACACGAAATTCACTTTTTTCCATTTTCGTTAAAATTCACGAGATCGTCTGCTTTCAATGCCTATAAAACGCAAACTAAGAAACGCAGCTTTCTCAAAATTTTACAGTCAGCTGTTAATCGATAACTGCTGACAGGAGCAGTGTTGTATTTAGAGCAGGTGCGCGGCAAATACAAAAAGTCACGGACTTATCAAACGACCCTCGTATAAACGTATATTGATGAAGTCATCTGTAAAACAAATTGCAGTCCATGGAACTTCACAGACATTTATAAATTTTTTTTTTTTTTTTTTTTTTTTTAGTCCTTATTGGAGTACATAAACACAAGCAATTCCATCGTCGCTTCTGTCTACTAAACAGCTGTTCTGCAGTGCTGCATAAGATCAGAAGTTAACCAGCGACTCAATTGGCACTGGTGCTCTGTTAAATCAACAGCGCCCATCAGCACCAATATTGCATACTTCCAGGCGGGAAGTTAATTGACAATGAGCCAAAACGAAATTAGGACACAGCGCCAGCGTGAACAAGACGAGCGGCGGCTCTCTCTACAGAGAAATAACGCTTATTTTTCTTTCAAGGCCATGGAGCCCGAACAACAACAAAAGCCAGAAACCACCATAGACGGTGATATAGTGCGGTCAAGAACCCCCGATTCAATCAAAGATTGTGATGGACTGGTAAGCGTCAAACCGCTTTCCTGTTCTGCAACAACTGATAAAACTACCCCAAGAACAACTACCTCTGCTGTACAAGTACCAAAAACAAATTTATTGCCGCATCAAAAAATACTGCAACTATACAGACTAGTATAGACCGATACATAAAAATAAAGCGTAAGCTAAGTCCACAAAAATCCAATATTGGCAGCCAGTCTAAAATAAACTGTAACAACTCCAGGCAGAAAACTGATATGCCCAATAATCAAAATCGATTTGCCATTTTGGCCGATAAATCAGATGATCTACCTAACTCTGTAGAACCTAGAACGTATAACCCAAAGCCGCCTCCAATATTCATTAGAGAAAAGAGTTCAAACGCCCTAGTGAATAAAATACTAGACGTTATTATTATATTATATTATTAGAAAGGACAGCTTCCACATCATTCCACTAACTAAAGGGAAGATTCATGAGACCAAGGTTCAAGTAAAAACAGAACAAAATTACCGAGCGCTCACGCAATATCTAAATCAAGAGAAAAAAAATTACTATACATATCAATTAAAAAGCAGTAAAGGGCTGCAGGTAGTAATAAAGGGTATTGAGTCTGAAATAGATCCTGCCGAAGTTTTGGAAGCTCTAAGAGAACAGGGCTTTAACGTGAAATCAGCCATTAATATCTTCAACAAAGACAAAAAGCCACAACCTCTCTTCAAGATCGAACTTGAACCAGACACTTGGGCATTTAAGAAAAGCGAGGTGCATCCAATATATAACCTTCAGTTCCTCCTACATTGAAGAATCTCTGTCGAGGAACCGCATAAGCGCAAGGGACCCGTACAATGTGAAAACTGTCAAGAATACGGCCATACAAAGTCTTATTGCACACTTACTACTGTATGCGTATCTTGTGGTGAGCCCCACAGCTCTAACAAATGCCCCCAAAATAAGCAGGATATTAACTCGAAAAAGTGTAGTAACTGTGGAGGTAACCACACAGCAAACTACAGAGGATGCCCTGTGTACAAAGATTTGAAAATTCGGCTAAGCCAAAGAATGAAAGAGTGACCAGTGCACGTTCCAGAAGCATCCAAAATACGATCATGCCCTCCAAATTCTCGCCTGATGTAATCTTCTCCACAGACAGACCGCCCACAGGTTCTATCAGCAAAAATGTATCATTTGCTAGTGCACTCAAATCAGGCCTAACGACCACAGCTTCCACAACATCTTCCGCCCCCGCAGAAGAACTTTATCCAAAAGCTTATAAACCAATCGGACAGTCACAAAACAAAATCGAATCATTGTTGCTCATTCTACAACAAAGCATGTTGGAATTCATGACATTTATGAGAACAACTATGGAAGATCTTATGCGTAATCAAAGTCTATTGATACAGATGCTTGTATCACAACAGTCGAAATAATCATGACCTCACTATGTATAACTCTATGGAACGCCAACGGCGTTTCACGACACAAGCTTGAGCTAACACAATTCCTAAACAATAATCACATCGATGTTATGTTAATATCCGAGACACATCTTACAAACAAGTACAAGTTTCAAATAAACGGTTACTTATTCTACGGCACAAATCACCCGGATGGTAAAGCACATGGTGGCACTGGAGTCCTAATAAGAAGCCGCATAAAGCACAATTTTCACAACGAGTTCGCCACCAACTACTTACAAGCTACATCGCTGATTCTACACTTTGGTCATAGGCATTTAACACTTGCTGCCGTATATTGCCCTCCTCGCTTCACGCTATCTGAAGATCAATTTATAAATTTCTTCAATACCCTAGGCGATCGATTCGTTGCAGCTGGCGACTACAATGCCAAGCACCCATACTGGGGGTCTCGACTTGTAAATCCCAAAGGGAAACAATTGTATAACGCAATTATAAAAGCGAGCAATAAGCTCAGTTGTGTTTCCTCGGGCAGACCAACATACTGGCCAACGGATCCCAGAAAAATCCCAGACTTGATTGACTTTGCCATAACAAAAAATATTCCAAGTAGTTCTATAACCGCAGTATCTCTCTCGGACCTGTCATCTGATCACTCACCGGTGCTCCTTAAATATCTCCAAAGCCCGGACATCGAAGTGCGTCCCTGCAGATTGACATCAAATAGAACCAACTGGCTTAAATATAAAAAGTATGTCAGCTCGCACGTTGAACTACAACCACAGATCAACAACAAAGCCGAAATAGAAATATCCACAAAGCACTTGGAGTCTGTTCTTGTTGAAGCAGCACACATCGCCACCCCAAAAGTAGTAATTTACACTATAAACGAAACAAGACCAACGTCCAAATCGAGCAGCTTATTCTGGAAAAACGTCGCTTACGAAGAGAATGGCAAACCTACAGATCGCCACATGCAAAACAAAGGCTCAAAGATGCTACTCGAAAACTTTCAAAGGAACTAAACAATGAAAAAGATCGCTGTCAATTCCGCTACATAGAACAATTATCACCATTGAGCACAAAATACCCGCTATGGAGAGCACACCCATCTCTGAGGCCACCGATTGAGACTATTATGCCAATAAAAAACCCTGCTGGTGCTTGGGTTCGTACTGATAAAGACAGAGCCAACACTTTTGCGGAGCACCTTAAAAAAGTCTTCCAACCAAACCCAGCAACGAATAGCTTTGCGCTACCGGAGCAAACAGATGACAATCTAACGGCACATGATCCCATTGAATTTAGACCAAACGAAATAGCTAAAATCCTGAAGAGTCTTAAGCCTAATAAAAGCCCAGGCTGCGATCTCATAACTCCAAAGATGATCATCGAACTTCCATACTGCGCCGTCCAAACTATCTGCAATCTCTTCAATGCTATTACTAGAACTAGCCACTTCCCAACGAGATGGAAAAAGTCGATTATCATAATGATACCTAAGACAGGAAAAGATCATACGTCTCCATCTTCTTATAGACCCATAAGCCTAATATCATGCTTGTCGAAACTCTTCGAAAAATGCCTACTGACCCACATTATACCGTACCTACCGAAATAATTCCAGAGCATCACTTTGGCTTTCGAGAAAAACATGGCACAATAGAGCAAGTCAATCGAATAACATCCGAAATTCGAACTGCATTCGAACACCGAGAGTACTGCACAGGGATATTTCTGGATGTCTCCCAAGCATTTGATAGAGTCTGGTTAGATGGCCTCATGTACAAAATTAAGTCAATGCTCCCGAAATGCACCCACAAACTCCTAAAATCGTACCTCTACCACAGATAATTCTCAGTAAAATGCAACACTGATATGTCCGTCGACCATATTATAGAAGCTGGTGTTCCTCAAGGTAGTGTACTGGGCCCAACTCTATACGTGCTATACACAGCAGACTTACCGACATCAAGACTGCTAACAACATCTACATTCGCCGATGACACTGCAATCCTCAGCCGCTCGAAATGCCCGCGACAACCAACAATGCAACTTGCCCTCCACTTGGTGACTATTGAGAAATGGCTATCTGACTGGCGAATAAAAGTGAACGCGCAAAAGAGTAAGCATGTAACGTTTACCCTGAACAGACAAGATTGCCCTCCTCTCTTACTGAACAACACCGTAATACCGCAAGCAAATGAAGTCACATACCTTGGAATCCATCTTGATAGACGACTCACCTGGCGTAGTCACATTGAAGCTAAAAGAACACACCTAAAGCTAAGAGCTAATAGTCTTCACTGGCTTCTAAACGCCCGCTCTCCCCTCAGAATGGAATATAAAGTCCTACTCTACAAATCTGTACTAAAACCAATATGGACGTATGGTTCCCAATTGTGGGGAAGCGCCAGTAACAGCAGTGTTGAAATTATACAAAGAGCCCAATCGAAAATCCTAAGAACTATCACTGGGGCACCGTGGTATGTTCGAAATGAAAACATCCAGAGGGACTTAACTGTATCGCCGGTCAGAGATGAAATTGCACAACAAATGTTAAATTACCGCACTAAACTATCCACCCCTCCAAACAGCCTTGCGCGGGACCTTACACGGCTGTCCAGCCAATCTCGCCTTTGTCGAACTGACATGCCAACCCAACTTTAAATATATCGTAGTTAGGGACATATAAACCTAAATCAGTTGCCGCAGCATCTGTTAATTAAGTTAGTCTAGTAAGACTTATAAACTTATTGTTAGTCTCGTTAAAAGAGAAGATTCAATAAATAATGCCAAGTATAAAAAAAAAAAAAAAAAAAAAAAAAAAAAATATAATATTTTGTGAACTCAATATGCGTCTTTTTCGACAAATTCTTGGTTAGTATACTGTATACTATACTGTACTGCAATATAACATGCCCTACCTTAATGATCTGATGGCTTAACTAGCGGCTCAAGTATTGGAATTCAAATGAGTGCTGAAAGTGGTATAGGCATTCACAGTCCGGTTACACCATTCCTTTTTCCAATGAGCTCTTTTCGGGGTGGATCTGGTACTGTGCTTTCTTCAGCTGTATATGATTCAGCACAACAAAATTAGATAACTGTGGAAGCTCAGCATGATTCCAAGTCTTCCGCTGGCAAATCGGTCATCATTCCCTTAATTATACCCTTCTACCTCATGCACATTCCCATCACAACCAGCAACTTAGTCCTGCAGTGCAGAGCGCAGATGGCTTTGTGGCAATAAGCACAGGACCCAATGTGAAGATCGCTGGATCTGCTAATTCTTCGGCAACGTCATTGCGTCATCAAATATATATGTCAGTTGCTGCAGCTGACCAAAGTATTAGTAGCTTCAGCTCTAACCCGTCAACTCCTGTTAATTCACCACCTCCGTTAATACAATAAATAAATAAATCCAGCAACGCTGGATGGAGTCAGGCTGTTTTAAATAATGGATCTAGTTCTAATTATCGTAGCGACATGGTGCCTGTCTCCAATTTACATACAATGTCTTTTGTTTTTCAAGGAGCACGAATGGAAGAAAGTGTAGATGATGCACTCCATGTGATAAGCAACTGAAATGTTATCTAATATTAACTTGTCTTTGAATTCTATGGATAATAGTGAAACATTATCTTCATTCGTGGCCAATTCACCAACGTCCCATATCAAAGGCGGTAATTTCACCGGTAACGATGCGCTCGTATCATTTGTAATACCTCAAGTACTCTTACACACAATGTTCTTTCTTTGGGTACAACTAGTGCTGGCGTATCCACAGTTCAACCAGGAAGAAGTACCGGTCATATAAATATAAAAGTTGAGCAAAATGCATCGATATCAATATCATCATCCGCAACATGGGCGTATCTCTTTCTAATTTAGAAATTTCTGATACAAAACCTACCAGATCAGTTTATAATCAAATACCATACAATTATTTTTTCAAGGTACAAAAAAGAAAAGTCCAACAGGTTATGGGCTCAGAAAACGCAGAATGCCAAAAACCTGAAGTTATAAATGATTAATTAAAAGTTAAAGAAAAAGCCAGAATTGAGCCGCTAAGTATGGAGAACTATGATACATGGAAGTTAAAAATGCGCGCAGTGCTCGTGAAAAACGATCTATGGCAATATGTAGATGGGACAAAACCATGTCCTGAAAATCCAAAATTCCAGATAACGGAACAGAACACATTCGACGAAAAAGCGCGTGCAGATATACTACTTTCTATCAAAATTAACAATTATAGAGAACTGTGAAACATCAAAAGAGTCTTGGTTGAAATTACAAGAAACATTTCAATCAAAGGTGTCGTTCTATTACGGATGGGTGAAGTAGGTGACGCAAGGCTGCATATCAAGCAGAAGTTTAATAAAGAGCTACATGAAGACACCATAAGGAAAATTTTAAAAATGATCCACATACATGCCCGTAATGCACGGAAGAGACCCCATATATCGCCGGTCAACAAAAAGAAGCGTTTAGTTTTTGCTAAAAAGTTTATCCAGGAGCCTGCAACTTTCTGGAATAATGACTTATTCAGTGACGAGAGCAAATTCTGCATTTTTGGCATAAAAGGGCGAAAACTAGTGTGGCGTAAAAGCCTTCGATGTGCAAAACCTTGCTCCAACGGTTAAACACGGTGGTGGCGGAGTGATGGTGTGGGGGTGTATGGCGGCAAATGGAGTTGGCAATCTTGTTTTTATTAATTCCATTATGGATAACAAAGCCTATCTTCAAATTTTAAAAGACAACTTGCAGGAAAGCAGGGAAATTGTTTTTTTTAGTTTGTACGCATACTTTTTCTTGTGCCAAATCATATGAATTGTTACGTTTTTAATTTTAATAGGATAAGTTAAACATTTAGAGCTAAACAAACTTATGAATATTAATAATATTAAATGTGTTAAGAAAATAAAAAAAAAAAACAAAAAAGTTTTGAGTTGCGCGTGCACGCATACTTTTTTTGGCAAGTGTATATAATTTTTTCGATGCAGTTAAAAGACATAAGGAAATCGGAGTACACATTGGAAATGATTTACCCGCTATTCTCCTATTGTACAGTTTACCCGATTCCTATGATATATTTCGTTGCGCCATGGAGTCACGCGACGATTTGCCAGACCCTGAAATTCTAAGAATTAAAATTCTAGAAGAGTCGGAAACGCGACAAACGAAAGGTGAACGCGGCGAGCAAAACGCATTGAACGCAAATAACGGAAAATCCGAAGAACGGAATGACAAGACACACAAGGAAACGAGAAAGTGCTATGCGTGCGATAAAATGGGACATATCGCGCGAAATTGCCAAAACAAACCAAAAAACAAAAACGTAAAAAGTGAAACAAAAAATCACGAAAACGGTAAAAACCGAAATGAAATGGAAATTTCAAATTTAACGTGTGATAATGCATTCTTTACCGAAAATCAAAACGGAGTGTGGTGTCTAGACAGTGGCTGTAGCGCACACATGTGTTCGAACGCAAGTTTATTCAAAAGCGTAGCAGAAGTTGAAAAGGCTCTGCATTTGGCCAATAATAAAACAACATTATATTAAACGAGAGCAACAGTCGAGCGGCACGCGATAGTGGGATACCCTTGGACGTATGTTGCCATAAAAAGTATCTAATTGTATGATACTAATCGCAAGCTACAAATTAATCATAACACTGCAGTGCGCTGCCACCTTGCATCAATTTCGGTACGTTGTTAATAATTTATCGCCGCAATTTTCCTAGCGCGCGAAAGACTGCAAAAAGCGGTGTGAGCAGTATATATCGGTATTTCTTTATAAATTTTGAGTTGGCCAATATCGATAACTTGCAATATATCGAGTAATCAAAATTAATATTTATTTAATTGCATTTTATAGTTTTGTATTTTTTACTGACCCTAAAATATGAATTATTAAATAATAATCATAGTTGCACGTAAGCATATTATGAATATGTAAAAATGCATGTAAATACTTGCATACATTCATATTCATTTACCACGCCACCTATTGGTTGAGTGTTAGCATATATTTATGCACATGTTATTTCGGTAATTGACATGTGCATGGGAAAGAAGAGTCGAGAAACAGCTCGCGCTTCGCGCTCTCATCGTTTGTCCTTTTCTTTCCTGCACAAGTAATTTAGTTCTGACGTCATCGACAATTTCTTAGCTGGTCGAAGTGTCGAAATGGTTTATCTAATAACTTCAGTGTTTATTGTCCGATCGGATTGCAATTTGAAGGATAAGTTCATATAGTATTGTATTTATCTATATTTATGCTAAAACAGAACGTTAAGAAATGAGTATTTCGAATGTAAATCGCAAAGTAAATCGGTAATTGACATGTGCATGGAAATGAAGAGTCGAGAAACAGCTCGAGCTTCGCGCTCGCATCGTTTGTCCTTTTCTTTCATGCACAAGTAATTTAGTTCTAACGTCATCGACAACTTCTTTGCTGGTCGAAGGGTCGAAATGGATTATCTAATAACTTCAGTGTTTATTGTCCGATCGGATTGCAATTTGGAGGATAAGTTCATATAGTATTTATCTATATTTATGCTAAAACAGAACGTTAAGAAATGAGTATTTCGAATGTGTTATTCCAAATTGAAAATAAACTTGATCTGCGTATGGTATACATGAATTTTAATGCTAAATTTGGTGTCCCTAGCTTTTGTAATAGCTGAGATCGGCGCGTTCATCCAGACAGACAGACGGTCAAACGGACAGACGGACAGACAGACGGACATGGCTCAATCGACTCGGCTATTGATCCTGAGCAAGAATACATATACTTTATGGAGTCTCCGACGCCTCCTTCTGCCCGTTACATACATTTGCACAAAGTTAGTATACCCAAGGGTATAAAAATGTTTTATTAGTCTCAGATTTGAGACAAAACTTAATATCAGTATCAAAAACGAGAGCAACAGTCGAGCGGCACTCGACAGTGGTATACCCTTGGACGTATGTTGCCATAAAAAGTATATAAATATACTTCATTGTAGCTAACAATAACAACTTGATATCTAGCTTAAAATTACAACTCCTCGCCCACTTATCTAGAATTTAGTTAAATACATACTTATCTTCTTTCTATTCATAGTAGTACTTTCAACATACAGCATGCTTTTACACTCTACTCATAATTTTATTTGCATTTGGTTACTAACACTAACTCTCCTGATCTGATTGGGTTTTTTCTGGGTTTTCCCCGATCCTCTGCAACAAATGTTGGATCGGCTTTTCTTTATCCCAGTTTGCACGTTTGCACATTTGCACAGTTTTTAAAAAATTTTTTTTTTCTTTTCATTATATTTATGGTTTTACCCTTAATTTAAAATTACCTTTAGTTTAAAATTTCAACTTAAATAATTTAAATCTAATTTCAATTGTTTCTTTACTTTTAAAAAGTCGACTGATAATAGTTCGACTATAAACTAAACTAAATAAAAAATAAAATAAATGTATAATACTAATCGCAAGCTACAAATTAATCATAACACTGCAGTGCGCTGCCTCCTTCCTTCAATTTCGATAATTTATCGCCGCATTTTCCCAGCGAGCGAAAGACTGTAAAAATCGGCGTGAGCAGTATATATCGGAATTTCTTAATAAATTTTAAATTAGCCAATATCGATAACTTGCAATATATCGAGTAATCAAAATTAATACTTACTTAATTTCATTTTATGGTTTTGTATTTTTTATTGACCCTAAAAAATGAATTATTAAGAAATAATCATAGGTGCACGTACGCATATTATGAATATTATGAATATGGACACATGCATGCAACTAGTTGCATACATTCATATTCATCTATACGCCACCTATTGGTTGAGTGTTAGCATATATTTATGCACATGTATTTTCGGTAATTGACATGTGCATGGAAAAGAAGAGTCGAGAAACAGCTCGCGCTTCGCGCTCTCATCGTTTGTCTTTTTCTTTCATGCACAAGTAATTTAGTTCTAACGTCATCGACAATTTCTTTGCTGGTCGAAGGGTCGAAATGGTTTATTTAATAACTTCAGTGTTTATTGTCCGATCGGATTGCAATTTGAAGGATAAGTTCATATAGTATTTATCTATATATATGCTAAAGCAGAACGTTAAGAAATGAGTACTTCGAATGCACAAAGTTAGTATACCCTTTTTTGACCATTTTCAATGGTCCAAGGGTATAAAAATGGATGGCTACTTGAGCATACCAGAGGGATTTGAAGAATTAATAAAATAATTGGGATTAGGCGCTAAAATTGAAACTAATCACGCGGTAGCAGATAATAAGTACAAACAAATAATCCAGTTTGTATGATAATCAAGGCACTTTACGGACTTCGACAGAGTGGGTTAAGATGGTACGAGAAGCTGACCGCTAAACTACAAGAGATCGGACTGCAACCTACTGAGCAAGACCGGTGACTAAAAGTCAAAAAGGAAGATCAGAAAACGGATTTTCAAAAAAATATTTTTTATTCGGGAATTTAAGGAAGCTATATCTCCTAAACTATGCCGAAAACGAAAAATTAGTACTCGGTATTTTCGTTTAATTTTGTCGAGATCTTGAAGAATCAATCATCAGATTACGGATTTTCTATAAATATATTTTATTCCTGACCTTAAGGAAGCCAAATCTCCTAAACTTTGCCGAAAACGGAAAATTCGTACTCAGTATTTTCGATTCATTTCGTCGAGATCTTGAAGAATCAATCATCAGATAACGGATTTTCTATAATTATTTTTTATTCGTGACCTTTAGGAGGCCATATCTTCTACACTATGCCGAAAAAGGAAAATTCGTACTCAGTACTTTCGTTTCATTTCGTCGAGATAAATTCGAATCAGTATTTTCGTTTCATTTCGTAGGGATCTTGAAGAATCAATCATCAGATAACGGATTTTCAACAAATATATTTTATTCGTGACCTTAAAGAAGCTATATCTCCTAAATTATGCCGAAAACGAAAAATTAGTTCTCGGTATTTTCGTTTCATTTTGTCGAGATATTGAAGAATCAATCATCAGATTACGGATTTTCAATAAATATATTTTATTCGTGACCTTAAGGAAGCTATATCTCCTAAACTATGCCGAAAACGGAAAATTCATTACAAATATTTTCGTCTCATTTCGTTTATGTCTTTAAGAAGCAATAATCAGAAAAAGGATTTTCAAAAAAATTATTTTTTATTCGGCAATTTAAGGAAGCTATATCTCCTAAACTATGCGGAAAACGAAAAATTAGTACTCGGTATTTTCGTTTAATTTTGTCGAGATCTTGAAGAATCAATCATCAGATTACGGATTTTCAATAATTATTTTTTAATTTTGATCTTTAGGAGGCCATATCTTCTACACTATGCCGAAAACGGAAAATTCGTACTCAGTATTTTCGTTTCAATTCGTCGAGATCTTGAAGAATCAATCATTAGATTACGGATTTTCAATAAATATTTTTTATTCGTGACTTTAAGGAGGCCATATCTTCTACACTATGCCGAAAACGGAAAATTCGTACTCAGTATTTTCGTTTCACTTCGTCGAGATCTTGAAGAATCAATCATCAGATAACAGATTTTCAATAAATATTTTTTATTCGTGACCTTAAGGAGGCCATATCTTCTACACTATGCCGAAAACGGAAAATTAGTACTCAGTATTTTCGTTTCATTTCGTCGAGATCTTGAAGAATCAATCATCAGATAACGGATTTTCAATAATTATTTTTTAATTTTGACCTTTAGGAGGCCATATCTTCTACACTATGCCGAAAACGGAAAATTCGTACTCGGTATTTTCGTTTAATTTTGTCTAGATCTTGAAGAATCAATCATCAGATTACGGATTTTCAATAAATATTTTGTATTTGTGACTTTAAGGAAGCCATATCTTCTACACTATGCCGAAAACGGAAAATTCGTACTCAGTATTTTCGTTTCATTTCGTCGAGATCTTGAAGAATCAATCATCAGATAATAGATTTTCAATAAATATTTTTTATTCGTGACATTAAGGAGGTCATTTCTTCTACACTATGCCGAAAACGGAAAATTCGTACTCAGTATTTTCGTTTCATTTCGTCGAGATCTTGAAGAATCAATCATCAGATAACTTATTTTCAATAAAAATATTTTATTCGTGACCTTAAGGAAGCTATATTTCCTAAACTATGCCAAAAACGGAAAATTTGTACCCAGTATTTTCGATTCATTTCGTCGAGATCTTGAAGAATCAATCATCAGATAACGGATTTTCAATAATAATGTAAACTATGCGGAAAATTCGTACTCAGTATTTTCGTTTTATTTCGTCGAGATCTTGAAGAATCAATCATCAGATAACGGATTTTCAATAAATATACTTTATTCGTGACCTTAGGGAGGCTATATCTCCTTAACAATGCGGAAAAATCGTACTCAGTATTTTCGTTTCATTTCGTCGAGATCTTGAAGAATCAATCATCAGATAAATTCGAATCAGTATTTTCGTTTCATTTCGTCGGGAACTTGAAGAATCTATCATCAGATAACGGATTTTCAACAAATGTATTTTATTCGTGACCTTAAAGAAGCTATATCTCCTAAACTATGCCGAAAACGAAAAATTAGTACTCGGTGTTTTCGTTTCATTTTGTCGAGATCTTGAAGAATCAATCATCAGATTACGGATTTTCAATAAATATATTTTATTCGTGACCTTAAGGAAGCTATATCTCCTAAACTATGCCGAAAACGGAAAATTCGTTACAAATATTTTCGTCTCATTTCGTTTATGTCGTTAAGAAGCAATCATCAGAAAACGGATTTTCAAAAAAATATTTTTTATTCGGGAATTTAAGGAAGCTATATCTCCTAAACTATGCCGAAAACGAAAAATTAGTACTCGGTATTTTCGTTTAATTTTGTCTAGATCTTGAAGAATCAATCATCGGATTACGGATTTTCAATAAATATTTTGTATTCGTGACTTTAAGGAGGCCATATCTTCTACACTATGCCGAAAACGGAAAATTCGTACTCAGTATTTTCGTTTCATTTCGTCGAGATCTTGAAGAATCAATCATCAGATAATAGATTTTCAATAAATATTTTTTATTCGTGACCTTAAGGAGGCCATTTCTTCTACACTATGCCGAAAACGGAAAATTCGTACTCAGTATTTTCGTTTCATTTCGTCGAGATCTTGAAGAATCAATCATCAGATAACTTATTTTCAATAAATATATTTTATTCGTGACCTTAAGGAAGCTATATTTCCTAAACTATGCCAAAAACGGAAAATTTGTACCCAGTATTTTCGATTCATTTCGTCGAGATCTTGAAGAATCAATCATCAGATAACGGATTTTCAATAATAATGTAAAGTATGCGGAAAATTCGTACTCAGTACTTTCGTTTCATTTCGTCGAGATCTTGAAGAATCAATCATCAGATTACAGATTTTCAATAAATATATTTTATTCGTGACCTTAAGGAAGCTATATCTCCTAAACTATGCCGAAAACGGAAAATTCGTTACAAATATTTTCGTCTCATTTCGTTTATGTCGTAAGAAGCAATCATCAGAAAACGGATTTTCAAAAAAATATTTTTTATTCGGGAATTTAAGGAAGCTATATCTCCTAAACTATGCCGAAAACGAAAAATTAGTACTCGGTATTTTCGTTTAATTTTGTCGAGATCTTGAAGAATCAATCATCAGATTACGGATTTTCAATAATTATTTTTTAATTTTGACCTTTAGGAGGCCATATCTTCTACACTATGCCGAAAACGGAAAATTCGTACTCAGTATTTTCGTTTCATTTCGTCGAGATCTTGAAGAATCAATCATCAGATAACGGATTTTCAATAAATATACTTTATTCGTGACCTTAGGGAGGCTATATCTCCTAAACAATGCGGAAAAATCGTACTCAGTATTTTCGTTTCATTTCGTCGAGATCTTGAAGAATCAATCATCAGATAAATTCGAATCAGTATTTTCGTTTCATTTCGTCGGGAACTTGAAGAATCTATCATCAGATAACGGATTTTCAACAAATGTATTTTATTCGTGACCTTAAAGAAGCTATATCTCCTAAACTATGCCGAAAACGAAAAATTAGTACTCGGTGTTTTCGTTTCATTTTGTCGAGATCTTGAAGAATCAATCATCAGATTACGGATTTTCAATAAATATATTTTATTCGTGACCTTAAGGAAGCTATATCTCCTAAACTATGCCGAAAACGGAAAATTCGTTACAAATATTTTCGTCTCATTTCGTTTATGTCGTTTAAGAAGCAATCATCAGAAAACGGATTTTCAAAAAATATTTTTTTATTCGGGAATTTAAGGAAGCTATATCTCCTAAACTATGCCGAAAACGAAAAATTAGTACTCGGTATTTTCGTTTAATTTTGTCTAGATCTTGAAGAATCAATCATCGGATTACGGATTTTCAATAAATATTTTGTATTCGTGACTTTAAGGAGGCCATATCTTCTACACTATGCCGAAAACGGAAAATTCGTACTCAGTATTTTCGTTTCATTTCGTCGAGATCTTGAAGAATCAATCATCAGATAATAGATTTTCAATAAATATTTTTTATTCGTGACCTTAAGGAGGCCATTTCTTCTACACTATGCCGAAAACGGAAAATTCGTACTCAGTATTTTCGTTTCATTTCGTCGAGATCTTGAAGAATCAATCATCAGATAACTTATTTTTAATAAATATATTTTATTCGTGACCTTAAGGAAGCTATATTTCCTAAACTATGCCAAAAACGGAAAATTTGTACCCAGTATTTTCGATTCATTTCGTCGAGATCTTGAAGAATCAATCATCAGATAACGGATTTTCAATAATAATGTAAAGTATGCGGAAAATTCGTACTCAGTACTTTCGTTTCATTTCGTCGAGATCTTGAAGAATCAATCATCAGATTACAGATTTTCAATAAATATATTTTATTCGTGACCTTAAGGAAGCTATATCTCCTAAACTATGCCGAAAACGGAAAATTCGTTACAAATATTTTCGTCTCATTTCGTTTATGTCGTAAGAAGCAATCATCAGAAAACGGATTTTCAAAAAAATATTTTTTATTCGGGAATTTAAGGAAGCTATATCTCCTAAACTATGCCGAAAACGAAAAATTAGTACTCGGTATTTTCGTTTAATTTTGTCGAGATCTTGAAGAATCAATCATCAGATTACGGATTTTCAATAATTATTTTTTAATTTTGACCTTTAGGAGGCCATATCTTCTACACTATGCCGAAAACGGAAAATTCGTACTCAGTATTTTCGTTTCATTTCGTCGAGATCTTGAAGAATCAATCATCAGATTACGGATTTTCAATAAATATTTTTTATTCGTGACTTTAAGGAGGCCATATCTTCTACACTATGCCGAAAACGGAAAATTCGTACTCAGTATTTTCGTTTCATTTCGTCGAGATCTTGAAGAATCAATCATCAGATAACAGATTTTCAATAAATATTTTTTATTCGTGACCTTAAGGAGGCCATATCTTCTACACTATGCCGAAAACGGAAAATTCGTACTCAGTATTTTCGTTTCATTTCGTCGAGATCTTGAAGAATCAATCATCAGATAACGGATTTTCAATAATTATTTTTTAATTTTGACCTTTAGGAGGCCATATCTTCTACACTATGCCGAAAACGGAAAATTCGTACTCAGTATTTTCGTTTCATTTCGTCGAGATCTTGAAGAATAAATCATCAGATTACGGATTTTCAATAAATATTTTTTATTCGTGACTTTAAGGAGGCCATATCTTCTACACTATGCCGAAAATGGAAAATTCGTAAACAGTTTTTTCGTTTCATTTCGTCGAGATCTTGAAGAATCAATCATCAAATAACGGATTTTCAATAAATATATGTTAGTCGTGAGTTTAAGGAGGCTTTATCTCTTAAACTATGCGGAAAATTCGTACTCAGTATTTTCGTTTCATTTCGTCGAGATCTTGAAGAATCAATCATCAGATAACTTATTTTCAATAAATATATTTTATTCGTGACCTTAAGGAAGCTATATTTCCTAAACTATGCCAAAAACGGAAAATTTGTACCCAGTATTTTCGATTCATTTCGTCGAGATCTTGAAGAATCAATCATCAGATAACGGATTTTCAATAATAATGTAAACTATGCGGAAAATTCGTACTCAGTATTTTCGTTTCATTTCGTCGAGATCTTGAAGAATCAATCATCAGATAACGGATTTTCAATAAATATACTTTATTCGTGACCTTAGGGAGGCTATATCTCCTAAACAATGCGGAAAAATCGTACTCAGTATTTTCGTTTCATTTCGTCGAGATCTTGAAGAATCAATCATCAGATAAATTCGAATCAGTATTTTCGTTTCATTTCGTCGGGAACTTGAAGAATCAATCATCAGATAACGGATTTTCAATAAATATATTTTATTCGTGACCTTAAGGAAGCTATATCTCCTAAACTATGCCGAAAACGAAAAATTAGTACTTGGTATTTTCGTTTCATTTTGTCGAGATCTTGAAGAATCAATCATCAGATTACGGATTTTCAATAAATATATTTTATTTGTGACGGAAAATTCGTACTCAGTATTTTCGTTTCATTTCGTCGAGATCTTGAAGAATCAATCATCAGATAACGGATTTTCAATAAATATACTTTTATTCGTGACCTTAAGGAGGCTATATCTCCTAAACTATGCGGAAAAATCGTACTCAGTATTTTCGTTTCATTTCGTCGAGATCTTGAAGAATCAATCATCAGATAAATTCGAACTCAGTATTTTCGTTTCATTTCGTCGAGATCTTGAAGAATCAATCATCAGATTACGGATTTTCAATAAATATATTTTATTCGTGACCTTAAGGAAGCTATATCTCCTAAACTATGCCGAAAACGGAAAATTCGTTACAAATATTTTCGTCTCATTTCGTTTATGTCGTTGAAGAAGCAATCATCAGAAAACGGATTTTCAAAAAAATATTTTTTATTCGGGAATTTAAGGAAGCTATATCTCCTAAACTATGCCGAAAACGAAAAATTAGTACTCGGTATTTTCGTTTAATTTTGTCTAGATCTTGAAGAATCAATCATCAGATTACGGATTTTCAATAAATATTTTGTATTCGTGACTTTAAGGAGGCCATATCTTCTACACTATGCCGAAAACGGAAAATTCGTACTCAGTATTTTCGTTTCATTTCGTCGAGATCTTGAAGAATCAATCATCAGATAATAGATTTTCAATAAATATTTTTTATTCGTGACCTTAAGGAGGCCATTTCTTCTACACTATGCCGAAAACGGAAAATTCGTACTCAGTATTTTCGTTTCATTTCGTCGAGATCTTGAAGAATCAATCATCAGATAACTTATTTTCAATAAATATATTTTATTCGTGACCTTAAGGAAGCTATATTTCCTAAACTATGCCAAAAACGGAAAATTTGTACCCAGTATTTTCGATTCATTTCGTCGAGATCTTGAAGAATCAATCATCAGATAACGGATTTTCAATAATAATGTAAAGTATGCGGAAAATTCGTACTCAGTATTTTCGTTTCATTTCGTCGAGATCTTGAAGAATCAATCATCAGATTACGGATTTTCAATAAATATATTTTATTCGTGACCTTAAGGAAGCTATATCTCCTAAACTATGCCGAAAACGGAAAATTCGTTACAAATATTTTCGTCTCATTTCGTTTATGTCTTGAAGAAGCAATCATCAGAAAACGGATTTTCAAAAAATATATTTTTATTCGGGAATTTAAGGAAGCTATATCTCCTAAACTATGCCGAAAACGAAAAATTAGTACTCGGTATTTTCGTTTAATTTTGTCGAGATCTTGAAGAATCAATCATCAGATTACGGATTTTCAATAATTATTTTTTAATTTTGACCTTTAGGAGGCCATATCTTCTACACTATGCCGAAAACGGAAAATTCGTACTCAGTATTTTCGTTTCATTTCGTCGAGATCTTGAAGAATCAATCATCAGATTACGGATTTTCAATAAATATTTTTTATTCGTGACTTTAAGGAGGCCATATCTTCTACACTATGCCGAAAACGGAAAATTCGTACTCAGTATTTTCGTTTCATTTCGTCGAGATCTTGAAGAATCAATCATCAGATAACAGATTTTCAATAAATATTTTTTATTCGTGACCTTAAGGAGGCCATATCTTCTACACTATGCCGAAAACGGAAAATTCGTACTCAGTATTTTCGTTTCATTTCGTCGAGATCTTGAAGAATCAATCATCAGATAACGGATTTTCAATAATTATTTTTTAATTTTGACCTTTAGGAGGCCATATCTTCTACACTATGCCGAAAACGGAAAATTCGTACTCAGTATTTTCGTTTCATTTCGTCGAGATCTTGAAGAATAAATCATCAGATTACGGATTTTCAATAAATATTTTTTATTCGTGACTTTAAGGAGGCCATATCTTCTACACTATGCCGAAAATGGAAAATTCGTAAACAGTTTTTTCGTTTCATTTCGTCGAGATCTTGAAGAATCAATCATCAAATAACGGATTTTCAATAAATATATGTTAGTCGTGAGTTTAAGGAGGCTTTATCTCTTAAACTATGCGGAAAATTCGTACTCAGTATTTTCGTTTCATTTCGTCGAGATCTTGAAGAATCAATCATCAGATAACTTATTTTCAATAAATATATTTTATTCGTGACCTTAAGGAAGCTATATTTCCTAAACTATGCCAAAAACGGAAAATTTGTACCCAGTATTTTCGATTCATTTCGTCGAGATCTTGAAGAATCAATCATCAGATAACGGATTTTCAATAATAATGTAAACTATGCGGAAAATTCGTACTCAGTATTTTCGTTTCATTTCGTCGAGATCTTGAAGAATCAATCATCAGATAACGGATTTTCAATAAATATACTTTATTCGTGACCTTAGGGAGGCTATATCTCCTAAACAATGCGAAAAATCGTACTCAGTATTTTCGTTTCATTTCGTCGAGATCTTGAAGAATCAATCATCAGATAAATTCGAATCAGTATTTTCGTTTCATTTCGTCGGGATCTTGAAGAATCAATCATCAGATAACGGATTTTCAACAAATATATTTTATTCGTGACCTTAAAGAAGCTATATCTCCTAAACTATGCCGAAAACGAAAAATTAGTACTCGGTGTTTTCGTTTCATTTTGTCGAGATCTTGAAGAATCAATCATCAGATTACGGATTTTCAATAAATATATTTTATTCGTGACCTTAAGGAAGCTATATCTCCTAAACTATGCCGAAAACGGAAAATTCGTTACAAATATTTTCGTCTCATTTCGTTTATGTCTTTAAGAAGCAATCATCAGAAAACGGATTTTCAAAAAAATATTTTTTATTCGGGAATTTAAGGAAGCTATATCTCCTAAACTATGCCGAAAACGAAAAATTAGTACTCGGTATTTTCGTTTAATTTTGTCTAGATCTTGAAGAATCAATCATCAGATTACGGATTTTCAATAAATATTTTGTATTCGTGACTTTAAGGAGGCCATATCTTCTACACTATGCCGAAAACGGAAAATTCGTACTCAGTATTTTCGTTTCATTTCGTCGAGATCTTGAAGAATCAATCATCAGATAATAGATTTTCAATAAATATTTTTTATTCGTGACCTTAAGGAGGCCATTTCTTCTACACTATGCCGAAAACGGAAAATTCGTACTCAGTATTTTCGTTTCATTTCGTCGAGATCTTGAAGAATCAATCATCAGATTACGGATTTTCAATAAATATATTTTATTCGTGACCTTAAGGAAGCTATATCTCCTAAACTATGCCGAAAACGGAAAATTCGTTACAAATATTTTCGTCTCATTTCGTTTATGTCTTTAAGAAGCAATCATCAGAAAACGGATTTTCAAAAAAATATTTTTTATTCGGGAATTTAAGGAAGCTATATCTCCTAAACTATGCCGAAAACGAAAAATTAGTACTCGGTATTTTCGTTTAATTTTGTCTAGATCTTGAAGAATCAATCATCAGATTACGGATTTTCAATAAATATTTTGTATTCGTGACTTTAAGGAGGCCATATCTTCTACACTATGCCGAAAACGGAAAATTCGTACTCAGTATTTTCGTTTCATTTCGTCGAGATCTTGAAGAATCAATCATCAGATAATAGATTTTCAATAAATATTTTTTATTCGTGACCTTAAGGAGGCCATTTCTTCTACACTATGCCGAAAACGGAAAATTCGTACTCAGTATTTTCGTTTCATTTCGTCGAGATCTTGAAGAATCAATCATCAGATAACTTATTTTCAATAAATATATTTTATTCGTGACCTTAAGGAAGCTATATTTCCTAAACTATGCCAAAAACGGAAAATTTGTACCCAGTATTTTCGATTCATTTCGTCGAGATCTTGAAGAATCAATCATCAGATAACGGATTTTCAATAATAATGTAAAGTATGCGGAAAATTCGTACTCAGTATTTTCGTTTCATTTCGTCGAGATCTTGAAGAATCAATCATCAGATTACGGATTTTCAATAAATATATTTTATTCGTGACCTTAAGGAAGCTATATCTCCTAAACTATGCCGAAAACGGAAAATTCGTTACAAATATTTTCGTCTCATTTCGTTTATGTCGTTAAGAAGCAATCATCAGAAAACGGATTTTCAAAAAAATATTTTTTATTCGGGAATTTAAGGAAGCTATATCTCCTAAACTATGCCGAAAACGAAAAATTAGTACTCGGTATTTTCGTTTAATTTTGTCTAGATCTTGAAGAATCAATCATCAGATTACGGATTTTCAATAAATATTTTGTATTTGTGACTTTAAGGAGGCCATATCTTCTACACTCTGCCGAAAACGGAAAATTCGTACTCAGTATTTTCGTTTCATTTCGTCGAGATCTTGAAGAATCAATCATCAGATTACGGATTTTCAATAAATATATTTTTTTCGTGACCTTAAGGAGGCTATATCTCCTAAACTATGCCGAAAACGGAAAATTCGTTACAAATATTTTCGTCTCATTTCGTTTATGTCGTTAAGAAGCAATCATCAGAAAACGGATTTTCAAAAAAATATTTTTTATTCGGGAATTTAAGGAAGCTATATCTCCTAAACTATGCCGAAAACGAAAAATTAGTACTCGGTATTTTCGTTTAATTTTGTCTAGATCTTGAAAAATCAATCATCAGATTACGGATTTTCAATAAATATTTTGTATTTGTGACTTTAAGGAGGCCATATCTTCTACACTATGCCGAAAACGGAAAATTCGTACTCAGTATTTTCGTTTCATTTCGTCGAGATCTTGAAGAATCAATCATCAGATTACGGATTTTCAATAAATATTTTTTATTCGTGACTTTAAGGAGGCCATATCTTCTACACTATGCCGAAAACGGAAAATTCGTACTCAGTATTTTCGTTTCATTTCGTCGAGATCTTGAAGAATCAATCATCAGATAACAGATTTTCAATAAATATTTTTTATTCGTGACCTTAAGGAGGCCATATCTTCTACACTATGCCGAAAACGGAAAATTCGTACTCAGTATTTTCGTTTCATTTCGTCGAGATCTTGAAGAATCAATCATCAGATAACGGATTTTCAATAATTATTTTTTAATTTTGACCTTTAGGAGGCCATATCTTCTACACTATGCCGAAAACGGAAAATTCGTACTCAGTATTTTCGTTTCATTTCGTCGAGATCTTGAAGAATAAATCATCAGATTACGGATTTTCAATAAATATTTTTTATTCGTGACTTTAAGGAGGCCATATCTTCTACACTATGCCGAAAATGGAAAATTCGTAAACAGTTTTTTCGTTTCATTTCGTCGAGATCTTGAAGAATCAATCATCAAATAACGGATTTTCAATAAATATATGTTAGTCGTGAGTTTAAGGAGGCTTTATCTCTTAAACTATGCGGAAAATTCGTACTCAGTATTTTCGTTTCATTTCGTCGAGATCTTGAAGAATCAATCATCAGATAACTTATTTTCAATAAATATATTTTATTCGTGACCTTAAGGAAGCTATATTTCCTAAACTATGCCAAAAACGGAAAATTTGTACCCAGTATTTTCGATTCATTTCGTCGAGATCTTGAAGAATCAATCATCAGATAACGGATTTTCAATAATAATGTAAACTATGCGGAAAATTCGTACTCAGTATTTTCGTTTCATTTCGTCGAGATCTTGAAGAATCAATCATCAGATAACGGATTTTCAATAAATATACTTTATTCGTGACCTTAGGGAGGCTATATCTCCTAAACAATGCGGAAAAATCGTACTCAGTATTTTCGTTTCATTTCGTCGAGATCTTGAAGAATCAATCATCAGATAACGGATTTTCAACAAATATATTTTATTCGTGACCTTAAAGAAGCTATATCTCCTAAACTATGCCGAAAACGAAAAATTAGTACTCGGTGTTTTCGTTTCATTTTGTCGAGATCTTGAAGAATCAATCATCAGATTACGGATTTTCAATAAATATATTTTATTCGTGACCTTAAGGAAGCTATATCTCCTAAACTATGCCGAAAACGGAAAATTCGTTACAAATATTTTCGTCTCATTTCGTTTATGTCGTTAAGAAGCAATCATCAGAAAACGGATTTTCAAAAAAATATTTTTTATTCGGGAATTTAAGGAAGCTATATCTCCTAAACTATGCCGAAAACGAAAAATTAGTACTCGGTATTTTCGTTTAATTTTGTCTAGATCTTGAAGAATCAATCATCAGATTACGGATTTTCAATAAATATTTTGTATTCGTGACTTTAAGGAGGCCATATCTTCTACACTATGCCGAAAACGGAAAATTCGTACTCAGTATTTTCGTTTCATTTCGTCGAGATCTTGAAGAATCAATCATCAGATAATAGATTTTCAATAAATATTTTTTATTCGTGACCTTAAGGAGGCCATTTCTTCTACACTATGCCGAAAACGGAAAATTCGTACTCAGTATTTTCGTTTCATTTCGTCGAGATCTTGAAGAATCAATCATCAGATAACGGATTTTCAATAATTATTTTTTAATTTTGACCTTTAGGAGGCCATATTTTCTACACTATGCCGAAAACGGAAAATTCGTACTCAGTATTTTCGTTTCATTTCGTCGAGATCTTAAAGAATAAATCATCAGATTACGGATTTTCAATAAATATTTTTTATTCGTGACTTTAAGGAGGCCATATCTTCTACACTATGCCGAAAATGGAAAATTCGTAAACAGTTTTTTCGTTTCATTTCGTCGAGATCTTGAAGAATCAATCATCAAATAACGGATTTTCAATAAATATATTTAATCGTGACTTTAAGGAGGCTTTATCTCGTAAACTATTCAGAAAATTCGTACTCAGTATTTTCGTTTCATTTCGTCGAGATCTTGAAGAATCAATCATCAGATAACGGATTTTCAATAAATATATTTTATTCGTGACCTTAAGGAAGCTATAATTTCCTAAACTATGCCAAAAACGGAAAATTTGTACCCAGTATTTTCGTTTCATTTCGTCGAGATCTTGAAGAATCAATCATCAGATAACGGATTTTCAACAAATATATTTTATTCGTGACCTTAAAGAAGCTATATCTCCTAAACTATGCCGAAAACGAAAAATTAGTACTCGGTGTTTTCGTTTCATTTTGTCGAGATCTTGAAGAATCAATCATCAGATTACGGATTTTCAATAAATATATTTTATTCGTGACCTTAAGGAAGCTATATCTCCTAAACTATGCCGAAAACGGAAAATTCGTTACAAATATTTTCGTCTCATTTCGTTTATGTCTTTAAGAAGCAATCATCAGAAAACGGATTTTCAAAAAAATATTTTTTATTCGGGAATTTAAGGAAGCTATATCTCCTAAACTATGCCGAAAACGAAAAATTAGTACTCGGTATTTTCGTTTAATTTTGTCGAGATCTTGAAGAATCAATCATCAGATTACGGATTTTCAATAAATATTTTGTATTCGTGACTTTAAGGAGGCCATATCTTCTACACTATGCCGAAAACGGAAAATTCGTACTCAGTATTTTCGTTTCATTTCGTCGAGATCTTGAAGAATCAATCATCAGATAACGGATTTTCAATAATTATTTTTTAATTTTGACCTTTAGGAGGCCATATCTTCTACACTATGCCGAAAACGGAAAATTCGTACTCAGTATTTTCGTTTCATTTCGTCGAGATCTTGAAGAATCAATCATCAGATTACGGATTTTCAATAAATATTTTTTATTCGTGACTTTAAGGAGGCCATATCTTCTACACTATGCCGAAAATGGAAAATTCGTAAACAGTATTTTTCGTTTCATTTCGTCGAGATCTTGAAGAATCAATCATCAAATAACGGATTTTCAATAAATATATTTTAGTCGTGAGTTTAAGGAGGCTTTATCTCTTAAACTATGCGGAAAATTCGTACTCAGTATTTTCGTTTCATTTCGTCGAGATCTTGAAGAATCAATCATCAGATAACTTATTTTCAATAAATATATTTTATTCGTGACCTTAAGGAAGCTATATTTCCTAAACTATGCCAAAAACGGAAAATTTGTACCCAGTATTTTCGATTCATTTCGTCGAGATCTTGAAGAATCAATCATCAGATAACGGATTTTCAATAATAATGTAAACTATGCGGAAAATTCGTACTCAGTATTTTCGTTTCATTTCGTCGAGATCTTGAAGAATCAATCATCAGATAACGGATTTTCAACAAATATATTTTATTCGTGACCTTAAAGAAGCTATATCTCCTAAACTATGCCGAAAACGAAAAATTAGTACTCGGTGTTTTCGTTTCATTTTGTCGAGATCTTGAAGAATCAATCATCAGATAACGGATTTTCAATAATTATTTTTTAATTTTGACCTTTAGGAGGCCATATTTTCTACACTATGCCGAAAACGGAAAATTCGTACTCAGTATTTTCGTTTCATTTCGTCGAGATCTTGAAGAATAAATCATCAGATTACGGATTTTCAATAAATATTTTTTATTCGTGACTTTAAGGAGGCCATATCTTCTACACTATGCCGAAAATGGAAAATTCGTAAACAGTTTTTTCGTTTCATTTCGTCGAGATCTTGAAGAATCAATCATCAAATAACGGATTTTCAATAAATATATGTTAGTCGTGAGTTTAAGGAGGCTTTATCTCTTAAACTATGCGGAAAATTCGTACTCAGTATTTTCGTTTCATTTCGTCGAGATCTTGAAGAATCAATCATCAGATAACTTATTTTCAATAAATATATTTTATTCGTGACCTTAAGGAAGCTATAATTTCCTAAACTATGCCAAAAACGGAAAATTTGTACCCAGTATTTTCGATTCATTTCGTCGAGATCTTGAAGAATCAATCATCAGATAACGGATTTAAAACAAATATATTTTATTCGTGACCTTAAAGAAGCTATATCTCCTAAACTATGCCGAAAACGAAAAATTAGTACTCAGTATTTTCGTTTCATTTCGTCGAGATCTTGAAGAATCAATCATCAGATAATAGATTTTCAATAAATATTTTTTATTCGTGACCTTAAGGAGGCCATTTCTTCTACACTATGCCGAAAACGGAAAATTCGTACTCAGTATTTTCGTTTCATTTCGTCGAGATCTTGAAGAATCAATCATCAGATAACGGATTTTCAATAATTATTTTTTAATTTTGACCTTTAGGAGGCCATATTTTCTACACTATGCCGAAAACGGAAAATTCGTACTCAGTATTTTCGTTTCATTTCGTCGAGATCTTGAAGAATAAATCATCAGATTACGGATTTTCAATAAATATTTTTTATTCGTGACTTTAAGGAGGCCATATCTTCTACACTATGCCGAAAATGGAAAATTCGTAAACAGTTTTTTCGTTTCATTTCGTCGAGATCTTGAAGAATCAATCATCAAATAACGGATTTTCAATAAATATATGTTAGTCGTGAGTTTAAGGAGGCTTTATCTCTTAAACTATGCGGAAAATTCGTACTCAGTATTTTCGTTTCATTTCGTCGAGATCTTGAAGAATCAATCATCAGATAACTTATTTTCAATAAATATATTTTATTCGTGACCTTAAGGAAGCTATAATTTCCTAAACTATGCCAAAAACGGAAAATTTGTACCCAGTATTTTCGATTCATTTCGTCGAGATCTTGAAGAATCAATCATCAGATAACGGATTTAAAACAAATATATTTTATTCGTGACCTTAAAGAAGCTATATCTCCTAAACTATGCCGAAAACGAAAAATTAGTACTCGGTGTTTTCGTTTCATTTTGTCGAGATCTTGAAGAATCAATCATCAGATTACGGATTTTCAATAAATATATTTTATTCGTGACCTTAAGGAAGCTATATCTCCTAAACTATGCCGAAAACGGAAAATTCGTTACAAATATTTTCGTCTCATTTCGTTTATGTCGTTAAGAAGCAATCATCAGAAAACGGATTTTCAAAAAAATATTTTTATTCGGGAATTTAAGGAAGCTATATCTCCTAAACTATGCCGAAAACGAAAAATTAGTACTCGGTATTTTCGTTTAATTTTGTCTAGATCTTGAAGAATCAATCATCAGATTACGGATTTTCAATAAATATTTTGTATTCGTGACTTTAAGGAGGCCATATCTTCTACACTATGCCGAAAACGGAAAATTCGTACTCAGTATTTTCGTTTCATTTCGTCGAGATCTTGAAGAATCAATCATCAGATAATGGATTTTCAATAAATATTTTTTATTCGTGACCTTAAGGAGGCCATTTCTTCTACACTATGCCGAAAACGGAAAATTCGTACTCAGTATTTTCGTTTCATTTCGTCGAGATCTTGAAGAATCAATCATCAGATAACGGATTTTCAATAAATATTTTTTATTTGTGACCTTTAGGAGGCCATATTTTCTACACTATGCCGAAAACGGAAAATTCGTACTCAGTATTTTCGTTTCATTTCGTCGAGATCTTGAAGAATAAATCATCAGATTACGGATTTTCAATAAATATTTTTTATTCGTGACTTTAAGGAGGCCATATCTTCTACACTATGCCGAAAATGGAAAATTCGTAAACAGTTTTTTCGTTTCATTTCGTCGAGATCTTGAAGAATCAATCATCAAATAACGGATTTTCAATAAATATATTTTAGTCGTGAGTTTAAGGAGGCTATATCTCCTAAACTATGCAAAACGGAAAATTCGTACTCAGTATTTTCGTTTCATTTCGTCGAGATCTTGAAGAATCAATCATCAGATAACTTATTTTCAATAAATATATTTTATTCGTGACCTTAAGGAAGCTATAATTTCCTAAACTATGCCAAAAACGGAAAATTTGTACCCAGTATTTTCGATTCATTTCGTCGAGATCTTGAAGAATCAATCATCAGATAACGGATTTTAAACAAATATATTTTATTCGTGACCTTAAAGAAGCTATATCTCCTAAACTATGCCGAAAACGAAAAATTAGTACTCGGTGTTTTCGTTTCATTTTGTCGAGATCTTGAAGAATCAATCATCAGATTACGGATTTTCAATAAATATATTTTATTCGTGACCTTAAGGAAGCTATATCTCCTAAACTATGCCGAAAACGGAAAATTCGTTACAAATATTTTCGTCTCATTTCGTTTATGTCGTTTAAGAAGCAATCATCAGAAAACGGATTTTCAAAAAAATATTTTTTATTCGGGAATTTAAGGAAGCTATATCTCCTAAACTATGCCGAAAACGAAAAATTAGTACTCGGTATTTTCGTTTAATTTTGTCTAGATCTTGAAGAATCAATCATCAGATTACGGATTTTCAATAAATATTTTTGTATTCGTGACTTTAAGGAGGCCATATCTTCTACACTATGCCGAAAACGGAAAATTCGTACTCAGTATTTTCGTTTCATTTCGTCGAGATCTTGAAGAATCAATCATCAGATAACGGATTTTCAATAATTATTTTTTAATTTTGACCTTTAGGAGGCCATATCTTCTACACTATGCCGAAAACGGAAAATTCGTACTCAGTATTTTCGTTTCATTTCGTCGAGATCTTGAAGAATAAATCATCAGATTACGGATTTTCAATAAATATTTTTTATTCGTGACTTTAAGGAGGCCATATCTTCTACACTATGCCGAAAATGGAAAATTCGTAAACAGTTTTTTCGTTTCATTTCGTCGAGATCTTGAAGAATCAATCATCAAATAACGGATTTTCAATAAATATATGTTAGTCGTGAGTTTAAGGAGGCTTTATCTCTTAAACTATGCGGAAAATTCGTACTCAGTATTTTCGTTTCATTTCGTCGAGATCTTGAAGAATCAATCATCAGATAACTTATTTTCAATAAATATATTTTATTCGTGACCTTAAGGAAGCTATATTTCCTAAACTATGCCAAAAACGGAAAATTTGTACCCAGTATTTTCGATTCATTTCGTCGAGATCTTGAAGAATCAATCATCAGATAACGGATTTTCAATAATAATGTAAACTATGCGGAAAATTCGTACTCAGTATTTTCGTTTCATTTCGTCGAGATCTTGAAGAATCAATCATCAGATAACGGATTTTCAACAAATATATTTTATTCGTGACCTTAAAGAAGCTATATCTCCTAAACTATGCCGAAAACGAAAAATTAGTACTCGGTGTTTTCGTTTCATTTTGTCGAGATCTTGAAGAATCAATCATCAGATTACGGATTTTCAATAAATATATTTTATTCGTGACCTTAAGGAAGCTATATCTCCTAAACTATGCCGAAAACGGAAAATTCGTTACAAATATTTTCGTCTCATTTCGTTTATGTCGTTAAGAAGCAATCATCAGAAAACGGATTTTCAAAAAAATATTTTTTATTCGGGAATTTAAGGAAGCTATATCTCCTAAACTATGCCGAAAACGAAAAATTAGTACTCGGTATTTTCGTTTAATTTTGTCTAGATCTTGAAGAATCAATCATCAGATTACGGATTTTCAATAAATATTTTGTATTCGTGACTTTAAGGAGGCCATATCTTCTACACTATGCCGAAAACGGAAAATTCGTACTCAGTATTTTCGTTTCATTTCGTCGAGATCTTGAAGAATCAATCATCAGATAACGGATTTTCAATAATTATTTTTTAATTTTGACCTTTAGGAGGCCATATCTTCTACACTATGCCGAAAACGGAAAATTCGTACTCAGTATTTTCGTTTCATTTCGTCGAGATCTTGAAGAATAAATCATCAGATTACGGATTTTCAATAAATATTTTTTATTCGTGACTTTAAGGAGGCCATATCTTCTACACTATGCCGAAAATGGAAAATTCGTAAACAGTTTTTTCGTTTCATTTCGTCGAGATCTTGAAGAATCAATCATCAAATAACGGATTTTCAATAAATATATGTTAGTCGTGAGTTTAAGGAGGCTTTATCTCTTAAACTATGCGGAAAATTCGTACTCAGTATTTTCGTTTCATTTCGTCGAGATCTTGAAGAATCAATCATCAGATAACTTATTTTCAATAAATATATTTTATTCGTGACCTTAAGGAAGCTATATTTCCTAAACTATGCCAAAAACGGAAAATTTGTACCCAGTATTTTCGATTCATTTCGTCGAGATCTTGAAGAATCAATCATCAGATAACGGATTTTCAATAATAATGTAAACTATGCGGAAAATTCGTACTCAGTATTTTCGTTTCATTTCGTCGAGATCTTGAAGAATCAATCATCAGATAACGGATTTTCAACAAATATATTTTATTCGTGACCTTAAAGAAGCTATATCTCCTAAACTATGCCGAAAACGAAAAATTAGTACTCGGTGTTTTCGTTTCATTTTGTCGAGATCTTGAAGAATCAATCATCAGATTACGGATTTTCAATAAATATATTTTATTCGTGACCTTAAGGAAGCTATATCTCCTAAACTATGCCGAAAACGGAAAATTCGTTACAAATATTTTCGTCTCATTTCGTTTATGTCGTTAAGAAGCAATCATCAGAAAACGGATTTTCAAAAAAATATTTTTTATTCGGGAATTTAAGGAAGCTATATCTCCTAAACTATGCCGAAAACGAAAAATTAGTACTCGGTATTTTCGTTTAATTTTGTCTAGATCTTGAAGAATCAATCATCAGATTACGGATTTTCAATAAATATTTTGTATTCGTGACTTTAAGGAGGCCATATCTTCTACACTATGCCGAAAACGGAAAATTCGTACTCAGTATTTTCGTTTCATTTCGTCGAGATCTTGAAGAATCAATCATCAGATAACGGATTTTCAATAATTATTTTTTAATTTTGACCTTTAGGAGGCCATATCTTCTACACTATGCCGAAAACGGAAAATTCGTACTCAGTATTTTCGTTTCATTTCGTCGAGATCTTGAAGAATAAATCATCAGATTACGGATTTTCAATAAATATTTTTTATTCGTGACTTTAAGGAGGCCATATCTTCTACACTATGCCGAAAATGGAAAATTCGTAAACAGTTTTTTCGTTTCATTTCGTCGAGATCTTGAAGAATCAATCATCAAATAACGGATTTTCAATAAATATATGTTAGTCGTGAGTTTAAGGAGGCTTTATCTCTTAAACTATGCGGAAAATTCGTACTCAGTATTTTCGTTTCATTTCGTCGAGATCTTGAAGAATCAATCATCAGATAACTTATTTTCAATAAATATATTTTATTCGTGACCTTAAGGAAGCTATATTTCCTAAACTATGCCAAAAACGGAAAATTTGTACCCAGTATTTTCGATTCATTTCGTCGAGATCTTGAAGAATCAATCATCAGATAACGGATTTTCAATAATAATGTAAACTATGCGGAAAATTCGTACTCAGTATTTTCGTTTCATTTCGTCGAGATCTTGAAGAATCAATCATCAGATAACGGATTTTCAATAAATATATTTTATTCGTGACCTTAAGGAAGCTATATCTCCTAAACTATGCCGAAAACGAAAAATTAGTACTCGGTATTTTCGTTTCATTTTGTCGAGATCTTGAAGAATCAATCATCAGATTACGGATTTTCAATAAATATATTTTATTCGTGACCTTAAGGAAGCTATATCTCCTAAACTATGCCAAAAACGGAAAATTCGTACCCAGTATTTTCGTTTCATTTCGTCGAGATCTTGAAGAATCAATCATCAGATAACGGATTTTCAATAATAATTTTTATCGATTTAAGGAGGCTATATCTCTTAAACTAAACGGAAAATTCGTACTCAGTATTTTCGTTTCATTTCGTCGAGATCTTGAAGAATCAATCATCAGATAACGGATTTTCAATAAATATATTTTATTCGTGACCTTAAGGAAGCTATATCTCCTAAACTATGCCGAAAACGGAAAATTTGTACTCAGTATTTTCGTTTCATTTCGTCGAGATCTTGAAGAATCAATCATCAGATAACGGATTTTCAATAATAATGTAAACTATGCGGAAAATTCGTACTCAGTATTTTCGTTTCATTTCGTCGAGATCTTGAAGAATCAATCATCAGATAACGGATTTTCAATAAATATACTTTATTCGTGACCTTAGGAGGCTATATCTCCTAAACAATGCGGAAAAATCGTACTCAGTATTTTCGTTTCATTTCGTCGAGATCTTGAAGAATCAATCATCAGATAAATTCGAATCAGTATTTTCGTTTCATTTCGTCGGGATCTTGAAGAATCAATCATCAGATAACGGATTTTCAACAAATATATTTTATTCGTGACCTTAAAGAAGCTATATCTCCTAAACTATGCCGAAAACGAAAAATTAGTACTCGGTGTTTTCGTTTCATTTTGTCGAGATCTTGAAGAATCAATCATCAGATTACGGATTTTCAATAAATATATTTTATTCGTGACCTTAAGGAAGCTATATCTCCTAAACTATGCCGAAAACGGAAAATTCGTTACAAATATTTTCGTCTCATTTCGTTTATGTCTTTAAGAAGCAATCATCAGAAAACGGATTTTCAAAAAAATATTTTTTATTCGGGAATTTAAGGAAGCTATATCTCCTAAACTATGCCGAAAACGAAAAATTAGTACTCGGTATTTTCGTTTAATTTTGTCTAGATCTTGAAGAATCAATCATCAGATTACGGATTTTCAATAAATATTTTGTATTCGTGACTTTAAGGAGGCCATATCTTCTACACTATGCCGAAAACGGAAAATTCGTACTCAGTATTTTCGTTTCATTTCGTCGAGATCTTGAAGAATCAATCATCAGATAATAGATTTTCAATAAATATTTTTTATTCGTGACCTTAAGGAGGCCATTTCTTCTACACTATGCCGAAAACGGAAAATTCGTACTCAGTATTTTCGTTTCATTTCGTCGAGATCTTGAAGAATCAATCATCAGATAACTTATTTTCAATAAATATATTTTATTCGTGACCTTAAGGAAGCTATATTTCCTAAACTATGCCAAAAACGGAAAATTTGTACCCAGTATTTTCGATTCATTTCGTCGAGATCTTGAAGAATCAATCATCAGATAACGGATTTTCAATAATAATGTAAAGTATGCGGAAAATTCGTACTCAGTATTTTCGTTTCATTTAGTCGAGATCTTGAAGAATCAATCATCAGATTACGGATTTTCAATAAATATATTTTATTCGTGACCTTAAGGAAGCTATATCTCCTAAACTATGCCGAAAACGGAAAATTCGTTACAAATATTTTCGTTTCATTTCGTTTATGTCGGATCTTAAGAAGCAATCATCAGATAACGGATTTTCAATAAATATATTTTATTCGTGACTTTAAGGAAGCTATATCTCCTAAACTATGCCGAAAACGAAAAATTAGTACTCGGTATTTTCGTTTCATTTTGTCGAGATCTTGAAGAATCAATCATCAGATTACGGATTTTCAATAAATATTTTTTATTTGTGACCTTAAGGAGGCCATATCTTCTAAACTATGCCGAAAACGGAAAATTCGTACTCAGTATTTTCGTTTCATTTCGTCGAGATCTTGAAGAATCAATCATCAGATTACGGATTTTCAATAAATATTTTTTATTCGTGACTTTAAGGAGGCCATATCTTCTACACTATGCCGAAAACGGAAAATTCGTACTCAGTATTTTCGTTTCATTTCGTCGAGATCTTGAAGAATCAATCATCAGATAATAGATTTTCAATAAATATTTTTTATTCGTGACCTTAAGGAGGCCATTTCTTCTACACTATGCCGAAAACGGAAAATTCGTACTCAGTATTTTCGTTTCATTTCGTCGAGATCTTGAAGAATCAATCATCAGATAACTTATTTTCAATAAATATATTTTATTCGTGACCTTAAGGAAGCTATATTTCCTAAACTATGCCAAAAACGGAAAATTTGTACCCAGTATTTTCGATTCATTTCGTCGAGATCTTGAAGAATCAATCATCAGATAACGGATTTTCAATAATAATGTAAAGTATGCGGAAAATTCGTACTCAGTACTTTCGTTTCATTTCGTCGAGATCTTGAAGAATCAATCATCAGATTACGGATTTTCAATAAATATATTTTATTCGTGACCTTAAGGAAGCTATATCTCCTAAACTATGCCGAAAACGGAAAATTCGTTACAAATATTTTCGTCTCATTTCGTTTATGTCTTGAAGAAGCAATCATCAGAAAACGGATTTTCAAAAAAATATTTTTTATTCGGGAATTTAAGGAAGCTATATCTCCTAAACTATGCCGAAAACGAAAAATTAGTACTCGGTATTTTCGTTTAATTTTGTCGAGATCTTGAAGAATCAATCATCAGATTACGGATTTTCAATAATTATTTTTTAATTTTGACCTTTAGGAGGCCATATCTTCTACACTATGCCGAAAACGGAAAATTCGTACTCAGTATTTTCGTTTCATTTCGTCGAGATCTTGAAGAATCAATCATCAGATTACGGATTTTCAATAAATATTTTTTATTCGTGACTTTAAGGAGGCCATATCTTCTACACTATGCCGAAAACGGAAAATTCGTACTCAGTATTTTCGTTTCATTTCGTCGAGATCTTGAAGAATCAATCATCAGATAACAGATTTTCAATAAATATTTTTTATTCGTGACCTTAAGGAGGCCATATCTTCTACACTATGCCGAAAACGGAAAATTCGTACTCAGTATTTTCGTTTCATTTCGTCGAGATCTTGAAGAATCAATCATCAGATAACGGATTTTCAATAATTATTTTTTAATTTTGACCTTTAGGAGGCCATATCTTCTACACTATGCCGAAAACGGAAAATTCGTACTCAGTATTTTCGTTTCATTTCGTCGAGATCTTGAAGAATAAATCATCAGATTACGGATTTTCAATAAATATTTTTTATTCGTGACTTTAAGGAGGCCATATCTTCTACACTATGCCGAAAATGGAAAATTCGTAAACAGTTTTTTCGTTTCATTTCGTCGAGATCTTGAAGAATCAATCATCAAATAACGGATTTTCAATAAATATATGTTAGTCGTGAGTTTAAGGAGGCTTTATCTCTTAAACTATGCGGAAAATTCGTACTCAGTATTTTCGTTTCATTTCGTCGAGATCTTGAAGAATCAATCATCAGATAACTTATTTTCAATAAATATATTTTATTCGTGACCTTAAGGAAGCTATATTTCCTAAACTATGCCAAAAACGGAAAATTTGTACCCAGTATTTTCGATTCATTTCGTCGAGATCTTGAAGAATCAATCATCAGATAACGGATTTTCAATAATAATGTAAACTATGCGGAAAATTCGTACTCAGTATTTTCGTTTCATTTCGTCGAGATCTTGAAGAATCAATCATCAGATAACGGATTTTCAATAAATATACTTTATTCGTGACCTTAGGGAGGCTATATCTCCTAAACAATGCGGAAAAATCGTACTCAGTATTTTCGTTTCATTTCGTCGAGATCTTGAAGAATCAATCATCAGATAAATTCGAATCAGTATTTTCGTTTCATTTCGTCGGGATCTTGAAGAATCAATCATCAGATAACGGATTTTCAACAAATATATTTTATTCGTGACCTTAAAGAAGCTATATCTCCTAAACTATGCCGAAAACGAAAAATTAGTACTCGGTGTTTTCGTTTCATTTTGTCGAGATCTTGAAGAATCAATCATCAGATTACGGATTTTCAATAAATATATTTTATTCGTGACCTTAAGGAAGCTATATCTCCTAAACTATGCCGAAAACGGAAAATTCGTTACAAATATTTTCGTCTCATTTCGTTTATGTCTTTAAGAAGCAATCATCAGAAAACGGATTTTCAAAAAAATATTTTTTATTCGGGAATTTAAGGAAGCTATATCTCCTAAACTATGCCGAAAACGAAAAATTAGTACTCGGTATTTTCGTTTAATTTTGTCTAGATCTTGAAGAATCAATCATCAGATTACGGATTTTCAATAAATATTTTGTATTCGTGACTTTAAGGAGGCCATATCTTCTACACTATGCCGAAAACGGAAAATTCGTACTCAGTATTTTCGTTTCATTTCGTCGAGATCTTGAAGAATCAATCATCAGATAATAGATTTTCAATAAATATTTTTTATTCGTGACCTTAAGGAGGCCATTTCTTCTACACTATGCCGAAAACGGAAAATTCGTACTCAGTATTTTCGTTTCATTTCGTCGAGATCTTGAAGAATCAATCATCAGATAACTTATTTTCAATAAATATATTTTATTCGTGACCTTAAGGAAGCTATATTTCCTAAACTATGCCAAAAACGGAAAATTTGTACCCAGTATTTTCGATTCATTTCGTCGAGATCTTGAAGAATCAATCATCAGATAACGGATTTTCAATAATAATGTAAACTATGCGGAAAATTCGTACTCAGTATTTTCGTTTCATTTCGTCGAGATCTTGAAGAATCAATCATCAGATTACCGATTTTCAATAAATATATTTTATTCGTGACCTTAAGGAAGCTATATCTCCTAAACTATGCCGAAAACGGAAAATTCTTAACCAGTATTTTCGTTTCATTTCGTCGTGATCTTGAAGAATCAATCATGATATAACGGATTTTCAATAAATATATTTTATTCGTGACCTTAAGGAAGCTATATCTTCTTTACTATGCCGAAAACGAAAAATTCGTGCTCAGTATTTTCGTTTCATTTTGTCGAGATCATGAAGAATCATTCATCAGATAACGGATTTTCAATAAATATTTTTTATTCGTGACCTTTAGGAGGCCATATCTTCTATACTATGCCGAAAACGGAAAATTCGTACTCAGTATTTTCGTTTCATTTCGTCGAGATCTTGAAGAATCAATCATCAGATAACGGATTTTCAATAAATATTTTTTATTCGTGACTTTAAGGAGGCTATATCTCCTAAACTATGCGGAAAATTCGTACTCAGTATTTTCGTTTCATTTCGTCGAGTTCTTGAAGAATCACTCATGAGATAACGGATTTTCAATAAATATATTTTAGTCGTGAGTTTATGGAGGTCACATATTCTACACTAGGCCGAAAACTGAAAATTCGTACTCAGTATTTTCGTTTCATTTCGTCGAGGTCTTGAAGAATCAATCATCAGATAACGGATTTTCAGTAAATATTTTTTATTCCTGACCTTAAGGAGGCTATATCTCCCAAACAACGCCGAAAACGGAAAATTTGTACTCAGTATTTTCGTTTCATTTCGTCGAGATCTTGAAGAATCATTCATCAGATAACGGATTTTCAATAGATATATTTTAATCGTGACCTTAAAGGATCCTAAACTATGCCGAAAGCGGAAAATTCGAACTCAGTATTTTCGTTTCATTTCGTCTAGATCTTGAAGAATCAATCATCAGATAACAGATTTTCAATAAATATATTTTATTCGTGACCTTAAGGAGGCTATATTTCCTAAACTATGTAGAAAACGGAAAATTCGTTCCAAATATTTTCGTCTCATTTCGTTTATGTCTTTAAGAAGCAATCATCAGAAAACGGATTTTCAAAAAATATTTTTTATTCGGGAATTTAAGGAAGCTATATCTCCTAAACTATGCCGAAAACGAAAAATTAGTACTCGGTATTTTCGTTTAATTTTGTCGAGATCTTGAAGAATCAATCATCAGATTACGGATTTTCAATAATTATTTTTTAATTTTGACCTTTAGGAGGCCATATCTTCTACACTATGCCGAAAACGGAAAATTCGTACTCAGTATTTTCGTTTCATTTCGTCGAGATCTTGAAGAATCAATCATCAGATTACGGATTTTCAATAAATATTTTTTATTCATGACTTTAAGGAGGTTTATCTTCTACACTATGCCGAAAACGGAAAATTCGTACTCAGTATTTTCGTTTCATTTCGTCGAGATCTTGAAGAATCAATCATCAGATAACGGATTTTCAATAAATATTTTTTATTCGTGATTAACTATGCCGAAAACGGAAAATTCGTACTCAGTATTTTCGTTTCATTTCGTCGAGATCTTGAAGAATCAATCATCAGATAACGGATTTTCAATAAATATACTTTATTCGTGACCTTAAGGAGGCCATTTCTTCTACACTATGCCGAAAACGGAAAATTCGTACTCAGTATTTTCGATTCATTTCGTCGAGATCTTGAAGAATCAATCATCAGATAACGGATTTTCAATAAATATTTTTTATTCGTGACTTTAAAGAAGCCATATTTCTAAACTATGCCGAAAACGGAAAATTCGTACTCAGTATTTTCGTTTCATTTCGTCGAGATCTTGAAGAATCAATCATCAGATAACAGATTTTCAATAAATATTTTTTATTCGTGACCTTAAGGAGGCCATATCTTCTACACTATGCCGAAAACGGAAAATTCGTACTCAGTATTTTCGTTTCATTTCGTCGAGATCTTGAAGAATCAATCATCAGATAACGGATTTTCAATAAATATTTTTTATTCGTGACCTTAAGGAGGCCATTTCTTCTACACTATGCCGAAAACGGAAAATTCGTACTCAGTATTTTCGATTCATTTCGTCGAGATCTTGAAGAATCAATCATCAGATAACGGATTTTCAATAATAATGTAAACTATGCGGAAAATTCGTACTCAGTACTTTCGTTTCATTTCGTCGAGATCTTGAAGAATCAATCATCAGATAAATTCGAATCAGTATTTTCGTTTCATTTCGTCGGGATCTTGAAGAATCAATCATTAGATAACGGATTTTCAACAAATATATTTTATTCGTGACCTTAAAGAAGCTATATCTCCAAAATTATGCCGAAAACGAAAAATTAGTTCTCGGTATTTTCGTTTCATTTTGTCGAGATATTGAAGAATCAATCATCAGATTACGGATTTTCAATAAATATATTTTATTCGTGACCTTAAGGAAGCTATATCTCCTAAACTATGCCGGAAACGGAAAATTCGTTACAAATATTTTCGTCTCATTTCGTTTGTCTTTAAGAAGCAATCATCAGAAAACGGATTTTCAAAAAAATTATTTTTTATTGGGGAATTTAAGGAAGCTATATCTCCTAAACTATTTTTTAATTTTTACCTTTAGGAGGCCATATCTTCTACACTATGCCGAAAACGGAAAATTCGTACTCAGTATTTTCGTTTCATTTCGTCGAGATCTTGAAGAATCAATCATCAGATAACGGATTTTCAATAAATATTTTTTATTCGTGACCTTAAGGAGGCCATATCTTCTACACTATGCCGAAAACGGAAAATTCGTACTCAGTATTTTCGTTTCATTTCGTCGAGATCTTGAAGAATCAATCATCAGATAACGGATTTTCAATAAATATTTTTTTATTTGTGACCTTTAGGAGGCCATATCTTCTACACTATGCCGAAAACGGAAAATTCGTACTCAGTATTTTCGTTTCATTTCGTCGAGATCTTGAAGAATCAATCATCAGATAACAGATTTTCAATAAATATTTTTTATTCGTGACCTTAAGGAGGCCATATCTTCTACACTATGCCGAAAACGGAAAATTCGTACTCAGTATTTTCGTTTCATTTCGTCGAGATCTTGAAGAATCAATCATCAGATAACGGATTTTCAATAAATATTTTTTATTCGTGACTTTAAGGAGGCCATATCTTCTACACTATGCCGAAAATGGAAGATTCGTAAATACTTTTTTCGTTTCATTTCGTCGAGATCTTGAAGAATCAATCATCAAATAACGGATTTTCAATAATTATATGTTAGTCGTGAGTTTAAGGAGGCTTTATATCTTAAACTATGCGGAAAATTCGTACTCAGTATTTTCGTTTCATTTCGTCGAGATCTTGAAGAATCAATCATCAGATAACGGATTTTCAATAAATATACTTTATTCGTGACCTTAAGGAGGCTATATCTCCTAAACTATGCGGAAAAAATTCGTACTCAGTATTTTCGTTTCATTTCGTCGAGATCTTAAAGAATCAATCATCAGATAAATTCGAATCAGTATTTTCGTTTCATTTCGTCGAGATCTTGAAGAATCAATCATCAGATAACGGATTTTCAATAAATATATTTTATTCGTGACCTTAAGGAAGCTATATCTCCTAAACTATGCCGAAAACGAAAAATTAGTACTCGGTATTTTCGTTTCATTTCGTCGAGATCTTGAAGAATCAATCATCAGATTACGGATTTTCAATAAATATATTTTATTCGTGACCTTAAGGAAGCTATATCTCCTAAACTATGCCGAAAACGAAAAATTAGTACTCGGTATTTTCGTTTCATTTTGTCGAGATCTTGAAGAATCAATCATCAGATTATTCGTGACTTTAAGGAGGCCATATCTTCTACACTATGCCGAAAACGGAAAATTCGTACTCAGTATTTTCGTTTCATTTCGTCGAGATCTTGAAGAATCAATCATCAGATAATAGATTTTCAATAAATATTTTTTATTCGTGACCTTAAGGAGGCCATTTCTTCTACACTATGCCGAAAACGGAAAATTCGTACTCAGTATTTTCGTTTCATTTCGTCGAGATCTTGAAGAATCAATCATCAGATAATAGATTTTCAATAAATATTTTTTATTCGTGACCTTAAGGAGGCCATATCTTCTACACTATGCCAAAAACGGAAAATTCGTACTCAGTATTTTCGTTTCATTTCGTCGAGATCTTGAAGAATCAATCATCAGATAACGGATTTTCAATAATAATGTAAACTATGCGGAAAATTCGTACTCAGTACTTTCGTTTCATTTCGTCGAGATCTTGAAGAATCAATCATCAGATAAATTCGAATCAGTATTTTCGTTTCATTTCGTCGAGATCTTGAAGAATCAATCATCAGATAACGGATTTTCAACAAATATATTTTATTCGTGACCTTAAGGAAGCTATATCTCCTAAACTATGCCGAAAACGAAAAATTAGTACTCGGTGTTTTCGTTTCATTTTGTCGAGATCTTGAAGAATCAATCATCAGATTACGGATTTTCAATAAATATATTTTATTCGTGACCTTAAGGAAGCTATATCTCCTAAACTATGCCGAAAACGGAAAATTCGTTACAAATATTTTCGTCTCATTTCGTTTATGTCTTTAAGAAGCAATCATCAGAAAACGGATTTTCAAAAAATATTTTTTATTCGGGAATTTAAGGAAGCTATATCTCCTAAACTATGCCGAAAACGAAAAATTAGTACTCGGTATTTTCGTTTAATTTTGTCGAGATCTTGAAGAATCAATCATCAGATTACGGATTTTCAATAAATATTTTTTATTCGTGACTTTAAGGAGGCCATATCTTCTACACTATGCAGAAAACGGAAAATTCGTACTCAGTATTTTCGTTTCATTTCGTCGAGATCTTGAAGAATCAATCATCAGATAATAGATTTTCAATAAATATTTTTTATTCGTGACCTTAAGGAGGCCATTTCTTCTACACTATGCCGAAAACGGAAAATTCGTACTCAGTATTTTCATTTCATTTCGTCGAGATCTTGAAGAATCAATCATCAGATAACGGATTTTCAATAAATATATTTTATTCGTGACCTTAAGGAAGCTATATCTCTAAACTATGCCAAAACGGAAAATTCGTACTCAGTATTTTCGTTTCATTTCGTCGAGATCTTGAAGAATCAATCATCAGATAAAAATTCGAATCAGTATTTTCGTTTCATTTCGTCGGGATCTTGAAGAATCAATCATCAGATAACGGATTTTCAACAAATATATTTTATTCGTGACCTTAAGGAAGCTATATCTCCTAAACTATGCCGAAAACGAAAAATTAGTACTCGGTGTTTTCGTTTCATTTTGTCGAGATCTTGAAGAATCAATCATCAGATTACGGATTTTCAATAAATATATTTTATTCGTGACCTTAAGGAAGCTATATCTCCTAAACTATGCCGAAAACGGAAAATTCGTTTCAAATATTTTCGTCTCATTTCGTTTATGTCTTTAAGAAGCAATCATCAGAAAACGGATTTTCAAAAAATATTTTTTATTTGGGAATTTAAGGAAGCTATATCTCCTAAACTATGCCGAAAACGAAAAATTAGTACTCGGTATTTTCGTTTAATTTTGTCTAGATCTTGAAGAATCAATCATCAGATTACGGATTTTCAATAAATATTTTGTATTCGTGACTTTAAGGAGGCCATATCTTCTACACTATGCCGAAAACGGAAAATTCGTACTCAGTATTTTCGTTTCATTTCGTCGAGATCTTGAAGAATCAATCATCAGATAATAGATTTTCAATAAATATTTTTTATTCGTGACCTTAAGGAGGCCATTTCTTCTACACTATGCCGAAAACGGAAAATTCGTACTCAGTATTTTCGTTTCATTTCGTCGAGATCTTGAAGAATCAATCATCAGATAACGGATTTTCAATAAATATATTTTATTCGTAACACCTAGGAAGCTATATTTCCTAAACTATGCCGAAAACGGAAAATTCGTACTCAGTATTTTCGTTTCATTTCGTCGAGATCTTGAAGAATCAATCATCAGATAACGGATTTTCAATAAATATATTTTATTCGTGACCTTAAGGAAGCTATATCTCCTAAACTATGCCGAAAACGGAAAATTCGTTACAAATATTTTCGTCTCATTTCGTTTATGTCTTTAAGAAGCAATCATCAGAAAACGGATTTTCAATAAAATATATTTTAGTCGTGAGTTTAAGGAGGCTTTATCTCCTAAACTATGCGGAAAATTCGTACTCAGTATTTTCGTTTCATTTCGTCGAGATCTTGAAGAATCAATCATCAGATAACGGATTTTCAATAAATATACTTTATTCGTGACCTTAGGGAGGCTATATCTCCTAAACAATGCGGAAAAATCGTACTCAGTATTTTCGTTTCATTTCGTCGAGATCTTAAAGAATCAATCATCAGATAAATTCGAATCAGTATTTTCGTTTCATTTCGTCGGGATCTTGAAGAATTAATAATCAGATAACGGATATTCAACAAATATATTTTATTCGTGACCTTAAGGAAGCTATATCTCCTAAACTATGCCGAAAACGAAAAATTCGTACTCAGTATTTTCGTTTCATTTCGTCGAGATCTTGAAGAATCAATCATCAGATAATAGATTTTCAATAAATATATTTTATTCGTGACCTTTAGGAGGCCATATCTTCTACACTATGCCGAAAACGGAAAATTCGTACTCAGTATTTTCGTTTAATTTTGTCTAGATCTTGAAGAATCAATCATCAGATTACGGATTTTCAATAAATATTTTGTATTCGTGACTTTAAGGAGGCCATATCTTCTACACTATGCCGAAAACGGAAAATTCGTACTCAGTATTTTCGTTTCATTTCGTCGAGATCTTGAAGAATCAATCATCAGATAATAGATTTTCAATAAATATTTTTTATTCGTGACCTTAAGGAGGCCATTTCTTCTACACTATGCCGAAAACGGAAAATTCGTACTCAGTATTTTCGTTTCATTTCGTCGAGATCTTGAAGAATCAATCATCAGATAATAGATTTTCAATAAATATTTTTTATTCGTGACCTTAAGGAGGCCATATCTTCTACACTATGCCGAAAACGGAAAATTCGTACTCAGTATTTTCGTTTCATTTCGTCGAGATCTTGAAGAATCAATCATCAGATAACGGATTTTCAATAATAATGTAAACTATGCGGAAAATTCGTACTCAGTACCTTTGTTTCATTTCGTCGAGATCTTGAAGAATCAATCATCAGATAAATTCGAATCAGTATTTTCGTTTCATTTCGTCGAGATCTTGAAGAATCAATCATCAGATAACGGATTTTCAACAAATATATTTTATTCGTGACCTTAAGGAAGCTATATCTCCTAAACTATGCCGAAAACGAAAAATTAGTACTCGGTGTTTTCGTTTCATTTTGTCGAGATCTTGAAGAATCAATCATCAGATTACGGATTTTCAATAAATATATTTTATTCGTGACCTTAAGGAAGCTATATCTCCTAAACTATGCCGAAAACGGAAAATTCGTTACAAATATTTTCGTCTCATTTCGTTTATGTCTTTAAGAAGCAATCATCAGAAAACGGATTTTCAAAAAAATATTTTTTATTCGGGAATTTAAGGAAGCTATATCTCCTAAACTATGCCGAAAACGAAAAATTAGTACTCAGTATTTTCGTTTAATTTTGTCTAGATCTTGAAGAATCAATCATCAGATTACGGATTTTCAATAAATATTTTGTATTCGTGACTTTAAGGAGGCCATATCTTCTACACTATGCCGAAAACAGAAAATTCGTACTCAGTATTTTCGTTTCATTTCGTCGAGATCTTGAAGAATCAATCATCAGATAATAGATTTTCAATAAATATTTTTTATTCGTGACCTTAAGGAGGCCATTTCTTCTACACTATGCCGAAAACGGAAAATTCGTACTCAGTATTTTCATTTCATTTCTTCGAGATCTTGAAGAATCAATCATCAGATAATAGATTTTCAATAAATCATCAGATAACGGATTTTCAATAATAATGTAAACTATGCGGAAAATTCGTACTCAGTACCTTCGTTTCATTTCGTCGAGATCTTGAAGAATCAATCATCAGATAAATTCGAATCAGTATTTTCGTTTCATTTCGTCGGGATCTTGAAGAATCAATCATCAGATAACGGATTTTCAACAAATATATTTTATTCGTGACCTTAAGGAAGCTATATCTCCTAAACTATGCCGAAAACGAAAAATTAGTACTCGGTGTTTTCGTTTCATTTTGTCGAGATCTTGAAGAATCAATCATCAGATTACGGATTTTCAATAAATATATTTTATTCGTGACCTTAAGGAAGCTATATCTCCTAAACTATGCCGAAAACGGAAAATTCGTTTCAAATATTTTCGTCTCATTTCGTTTATGTCTTTAAGAAGCAATCATCAGAAAACGGATTTTCAAAAAATTTTTTTTTATTTGGGAATTTAAGGAAGCTATATCTCCTAAACTATGCCGAAAACGAAAAATTAGTACTCGGTATTTTCGTTTAATTTTGTCTAGATCTTGAAGTATCAATCATCAGATTACGGATTTTCAATAAATATTTTGTATTCGTGACTTTAAGGAGGCCATATCTTCTACACTATGCCGAAAACGGAAAATTCGTACTCAGTATTTTCGTTTCATTTCGTCGAGATCTTGAAGAATCAATCATCAGATAATAGATTTTCAATAAATATTTTTTATTCGTGACCTTAAGGAGGCCATTTCTTCTACACTATGCCGAAAACGGAAAATTCGTACTCAGTATTTTCATTTCATTTCGTCGAGATCTTGAAGAATCAATCATCAGATAATAGATTTTCAATAAATATATTTTATTCGTGACCTTAAGGAAGCTATATTTCCTAAACTATGCCGAAAACGAAAAATTCGTACTCAGTATTTTCATTTCATTTCGTCGAGATCTTGAGGAATCAATCATCAGATAATAGATTTTCAATAAATATATTTTATTCGTGACTTTAAGGAAGCTATATCTCCTAAACTATGCCGAAAACGGAAAATTCGTTACAAATATTTTCGTCTCATTCCGTTTATGTCTTTAAGAAGCAATCATCAGAAAGCGGATTTTCAAAAAAATTATTTTTTATTCGGGAATTTAAGGAAGCTATATCTCCTAAACTATGCCGAAAACGAAAAATTAGTACTCGGTATTTTCGATTAATTTTGTCGAGATCTTGAAGAATCAATCATCAGATTACGGATTTTCAATAATTATTTTTTAATTTTGACCTTTAGGAGGCCATATCTTCAACACTATGCCGAAAACGGAAAATTCGTACTCAGTATTTTCGTTTCATTTCGTCGAGATCTTGAAGAATCAATCATCAGATTACGGATTTTCAATAAATATTTTTTATTCGTGACTTTAAGGACGCTATATTTCCTAAACTATGCCAAAAACGGAAAATTTGTACCCAGTATTTTCGATTCATTTCGTCGAGATCTTGAAAAATCAATCATCAGATAACGGATTTTCAATAATAATGTAAACTATGCGGAAAATTCGTACTCAGTATTTTCGTTTCATTTCGTCGAGATCTTGAAGAATCAATCATCAGATAACGGATTTTCAATAAATATACTTTATTCGTGACCTTAGGGAGGCTATATCTCCTAAACAATGCGGAAAAATCGTACTCAGTATTTTCGTTTCATTTCGTCGAGATCTTAAAGAATCAATCATCAGATAAATTCGAATCAGTATTTTCGTTTCATTTCGTCGGGATCTTGAAGAATCAATCATCAGATAACGGATTTTCAACAAATATATTTTATTCGTGACCTTAAGGAAGCTATATCTCCTAAACTATGCCGAAAACGAAAAATTAGTACTCGGTGTTTTCGTTTCATTTTGTCGAGATCTTGAAGAATCAGTCATCAGATTACGGATTTTCAATAAATATATTTTATTCGTGACCTTAAGGAAGCTATATCTCCTATACTATGCCGAAAACGGAAAATTCGTTACAAATATTTTCGTCTCATTTCGTTTATGTCTTTAAGAAGCAATCATCAGATTACGGATTTTCAATAAATATTTTAAATTCGTGACTTTAAGGAGGCCATATCTTCTACACTATGCCGAAAACGGAAAATTCGTACTCAGTATTTTCGTTTCATTTCGTCGAGATCTTGAAGAATCAATCATCAGATAATAGATTTTCAATAAATATTTTTTATTCGTGACCTTAAGGAGGCCATTTCTTCTACACTATGCCGAAAACGGAAAATTCGTACTCAGTATTTTCGTTTCATTTCGTCGAGATCTTGAAGAATCAATCATCAGATAACTTATTTTCAATAAATATATTTTATTCGTGACCTTAAGGAAGCTATATTTCCTAAACTATGCCAAAAACGGAAAATTTGTACCCAGTATTTTCGATTCATTTCGTCGAGATCTTGAAGAATCAATCATCAGATAACGGATTTTCAATAATAATGTAAACTATGCGGAAAATTCGTATTCAGTACTTTCGTTTCATTTCGTCGAGATCTTGAAGAATCAATCATCAGATAAATTCGAATCAGTATTTTCGTTTCATTTCGTCGGGATCTTGAAGAATCAATCATCAGATAACGGATTTTCAATAAATATATTTTATTCGTGACCTTAAAGAAGCTATATCTCCTAAATTATGCCGAAAACGAAAAATTAGTTCTCGGTATTTTCGTTTCATTTTGTCGAGATATTGAAGAATCAATCATCAGATTACGGATTTTCAATAAATATATTTTATTCGTGACCTTAAGGAAGCTATATCTCCTAAACTATGCCGAAAACGAAAAATTAGTGCTCGGTATTTTCAATTAATTTTGTCGAGATCTTGAAGAATCAATCATCAGATTACGGATTTTCAATAATTATTTTTTAATTTTGACTTTTAGGAGGCCATATCTTCTACACTATGCCGAAAACGGAAAATTCGTACTCAGTATTTTCGTTTCATTTCATCGAGATCTTGAAGAATCAATCATCAGATTACGGATTTTCAATAAATATTTTTTATTCGTGACTTTAAGGAGGCCATATCTTCTACACTATGCCGAAAACGGAAAATTCGTACTCAGCATTTTCGTTTCATTTCGTCGAGATCTTGAAGAATCAATCATCAGATTACGGATTTTCAATAAATATATTTTATTTGTGACCTTAAGGAAGCTATATCTCCTAAACTATGCCGAAAACGGAAAATTCGTACTCAGTATTTTAGTTTCATTTCGTCGAGATCTTGAAGAATCAATCACCAGATAATAGATTTTCAATAATTATTTTTTATTCGTGACCTTAAGGAGGCCATTTCTTCTACACTATGCCGAAAACGGAAAATTCGTACTGAGTATTTTCGTTTCATTTCGTCGAGATCTTGAAGAATCAATCATCAGATAACAGATTTTCAATAAATATATTTTATTCGTGACCTTAAGGAAGCTATATTTCCTAAACTATGCCAAAAACGGAAAATTTGTACCCAGTATTTTCGATTCATTTCGTCGAGATCTTGAAGAATCAATCATCAGATAAATTCGAATCAGTATTTTCGTTTCATTTCGTCGGGATCTTGAAGAATCAATCATCAGATAACGGATTTTCAACAAATATATTTTATTCGTGACCTTAAAGAAGCTGTTTACGTCGAAACGCAGCCGCCAAGAAGTAGGCAACGTTGCGGCGTAAACAGTGCGAGAGTCACCGAGGGCTCTCGCGCTCTTTTATCCGCTTTTTTTCATGTAATATAATGTAATAGTAATATGTAATAACATAAGTCTAATTGTCAATAAATTCTTGAAGTGAACGGATCACGCGCCCTCGAATTGTTTTATCGCGTCGGTCAAATCGTTAGTGAATAATAATTATACACAGCGATCCCCAACCCAGGAATTCTACTGTTGCCGCCACTACAAACATTGGTCCTTCGAGCCGGATTTTGTAAAACATTGGACTCACGTCGCTGGATTTTTTCATCCCCTCACACCGCTCGAACCGCTACTTCGGCAACAACACATCGTCAGGAACCCAGATAAGTACCAAATTTTTCTACTTATTCTATTTGGCAGAGGGCTGTGTGTAATTCCTCCTCTGATAAAAAAGAAGAAATTTCTTTTTTGTCATAACCTCGCAATTTGCGCTACCGGCATCTCTATACGTGCGTACATACATACATATGTTGCTGCATTTGTAAGTACATACGTACCTATAGACGACTGCCATATTTGAATGTTGTAAATACATACATACAATTGCACACAGTTTCCTCCACATAAATTATATTTATTAACCTCTGCCATGTATGTACCTTCTCCTACATTTTCTATCTAAGAAAGGTACATACAGAATTGATTTAAATTGTATGTTAATATATGCAAATACATACATACTGACATTATATATTTGCACATATTACATACTTACGTTGCCCATTAAAATACATTGCCAAGGTCCAAACCTCAACCGGCAATTGTATTTCCAAAAAAAACTCCAAAAAAGATAACACATAATCTCCTCGTAAATTTCTTTTTATTATCGACTATAAATTTTCATTTACAATATAAATATAGTTATATTATTTACAAATTTATAAATTCTAAAACCTTTGTTTACATTTTTGCCGGACCTTAGTGATCGCAGTCCGTCTTAGTGATCGCAGTTCGATAACAATCGACCGACCACCACTTTTTCCGTTCAGTCAGTGTTAGCGTTCCAGGGCTGCACTATCTCAAATATTAAAATATCTTTTCGTGGGCAACCGTGACTTTTAAAAGTCACTTATTTTTTTGAAATATCGTCTCATTGTGCACTGTGTTGTGATATTACAAAGCGCTGCAACATTGCAAGGGAATTATCGAATATATTTTCCTCCGTCTGAGAAAATTCATCCTAATAATAAATAATTATTTATTTATTTCATACAATATAATTTATTATATCTAAATAAATTATATTGCGTCTTTTCTCAGAATTTCACGCTGAGTATAATAATTGTTTCGATAATTATTATTACTCAATAAAATATTTCGATTCTTTTAAATAATATTTATATTTTTTTTTTTTGCAACTGTTTTTCCAAAAAGTGTTGCCTTGTAATTTAGCAACATATTCCTCGCTCAATTGATTCGATAAGGTTCCGATCGATTTACCTCATCCTTTCTGTTGTTTATTATTAAAATAATAATAATCAACTTTTGCGTCCAATTTCGTATTTACCTTTCTGGTTCCTTCATCACCATCAATTGCATCTTTCTCGCCTTTTAAAGGTTCGGTTATGCCAATTGATAGCGGTAAAGACACCAAGAAACACCTTATTGTACAAGCGACTCAGCATAGACGTTCAAGTTCTCTTCCAAGTTCCCATCTTGACAGAACATCCTCTCCCGCCACACAAAGGAAAGTTTCAACTCCGGCCACATCCAAGGCTAGTCAGGTACCAAAAATTTCGGTGCACGCTCCTCCAGTCACTCGCTCAGTTGGTCATCAAATTTCCCAGGCAATAAAAATGGCCCTACAAGAGTTCATTAACGCTTCAGATAAGCTCACGCAATTCGAAGCTAGGATTCAAAATTCTCCTACAGCCTCACTTCACACTCACAGAGTGCGTCTTGAGCAGCTTCGCTCCATATGGAGTCTTGTAGAACTCAAATATGAACTCTGTTCCAACGCATTGTCTCAACCAGAGACAAATGCTGAGGACAAAATCGCCATGCAAGCCCGATATGACCACTGCTATTTAGTTTACGAGGAACTTGCCTCTCAGTTAAATGAGAATATAGAGACCGCAACGGCTCCCTCTCCAGCACCTGCAGTAGCACAAGTAGCCTTCCAGCCACGAAGCTACAGGTCACCACCCTTCGATGCTGAAGTTTTCAGCGGTGACTATTTAAAATGGCCAACTTTCCGAGATCTCTTCTCAGCGGTCTACATTTCCGATCCTGGCTTGAGTCAGATAGAAAAACTTTTCCATCTGAATGCCAAAACAAGTGGCGAAGCGAAGGCAATCGTTTCCAAATCCCCTCTCACGAATGAGGGTTTCTCTTCTGCTTGGAAGAATTTGACGGATAGGTTCGAAAATAAGCGACTGTTAGTAAACAGCCAGCTTAGAATCCTCTTCAACCTTCCGTCAGTTCCTCACGAGTCTGGAGCCGCCATCCAAGTCCTTCAAAGCACCATACAAAGTTGCTTAACGGCTCTAGACCACTCCAAAATCAGCACAGAGAACTGGGATTGCCTTCTAGTTTTCCTATGTTCGTCTAAACTCCCAAGGCTGACGTTGTCACTTTGGGAACAGTCCGTACAGAATAAGGCTGAAATTCCGTTGTGGAAGGAAATGTCCGATTTCCTTTCAGAGCGCTATCGCACATTAGAAGCGATAGAGGACGTACACCCTACAACAAGCGCACAGACAAGTTCCAAAACTGCTCGAAAAGAGCCTCCTACAAGGAAGGTCAACTCTTTTGAGGCAAAGGTTGTAGGCAAACCACAAACTTGCAAACTTTGCTCAAAGGAGAACCATCCTATACGTCTGTGTCCGCGCTTTCTCCAAATGGCTGTTGATGAAAGGTCCAATTTCATCAAACAGCAAAAGTTGTGTCTGAACTGCTTCGCAAGAGGACATATCCTCAAAGATTGCACAAGTCAACATAACTGTTTCACGTGCAAGGGTCGCCACAATACACTCCTGCATCGTGGCACCCCTCCTACTGCGCCCTCTTCAGCAGATTCTGCAACAGCTCCCCATAATTCGAATATACAGTCCACTTCTTCTACGACTAATATTCAGAATTACTTCACGGCGAACACACAAGGTGTTCTTCTTGGCACTGCTCTTATAAATGTGTGCCATTTGGGCATGACTTATAAAGCACGTGCACTGATCGATCCTGGATCAGAGGCTACGTTCATCTCCGAACGGATGTTTAACATCATAAAGCCATCCTACCAAGCCGTGCAAGTTAAAGTAGCTGGCTTAAATCAAGCCATCTCAGCCAATCCACAAAAGTTGTGTCATTTCCAGATTGGCTCCCCGATCACTCCCAGGTTACAGCTAGAAACTGCAGCCTTTGTTCTCCCTCAATTGGCAGGTAATCTTCCATCCTACACTATTTCCAAGGACCTTCTAAAGGACCTGCCAAATCTCCAACTAGCTGATCCGCACTTCCACCAGAGCTCTCAGATAGACGTGCTCCTAGGAGCCGATATCCTTCCGTCTATCATAAAGAGTGGCTCTGTATCCCAAATTTGTGGAACCCTGCTCGGTCAAGAGACCATATTCGGCTGGATCCTCACAGGACCAGTAGCCAAGTCGAATCCTACGACAGTTTCGTCCTTCACGACGAGGATAAAGATCAGCAATGAACAAAGGCTTGATGATCTTCTCACCAAGTTTTGGGTTGTGGAAGATCTACCAGCAAAGCTGGTAAATGTTTCTGATTCAGCGTGTGAAAACAACTTTCTTCGCACTACTTCCAGAACAAAAGAGGGCAGATATGTCGTTACGCTTCCTTTCAGAAATCCTGAAATCTCCGAATTAGGACATTCTAGGTCCATCGCACTCGCTCAGTTCCTCAGAAACGAATGTCGTTTAAAGAGGAACTTTCCTTTAAAAGAGCAGTACGACTCGATTATTCAGGAGTACTTAGATTTAGGCCATATGAGGCCAGTCTCCCCAAGTAACGACTGCAACAATTTTTATCTCCCTCATCATGCTGTGTTCAAACCTGAGAGCACCACGACCAAAGTTCGCGTTGTATTCAACGCCTCCAGTCCGTCCTCCAATGGGAAGAGCTTGAATGATATCCTATATCCAGGACCCGTTTTGCAATCCGATCTGACCATGCAGATCTTGAAATGGCGTTTTTTCCGTTACGTGTTCAATGCTGACATCACAAAGATGTACCGGCAGATACTCGTCCACACGAGTCACACGCCATTTCAACGAATCCTTTTCAGGAATCCAAATGGTGAAGTATGTGATTATGAACTTAACACAGTCACTTTTGGAGTAAATTGCGCTCCATTCTTAGCCATTCGGGTTCTTCGACAGCTTTCCCAGGATGTTAGCAAACATTTTCCTCTCGCCAGCGACATCATATCCAACTACATGTACGTAGACGATGTCCTTGCTGGCGCGCACTCCATAAAGCGCGCCACAGTGTCTATTGAAGAGTTACGCAAAGCTCTTGAGACAGCTGGTTTTCCTTTAAGAAAGTGGACCTCCAACCACAAAGATGTGTTAGCCAACATCCCTAAGGACCATCTATTGAACGCTGATTTCCTCGAACTTGAGGAAGCGAGCTTAGCAAAGACTCTAGGTATACGCTGGCAAGCGCATACGGATGAGTTCCTCTTTGCCCCCTCCGAGACCGATTTGAAACAGTCCTACACGAAACGTGAAGTTCTCTCTCAAATCGCCAAATTATTCGATCCAGCAGGCTGGCTGGCACCATTTGTGGTCCGTGCCAAAATTTTCATGCAGGAGATATGGCTGCAAAATCTTGGATGGGATGAAACATTGCCAAGCGAACTCCAACAACGCTGGCAGGATTTCTTATCCAGTTATTCATCCCTCCATAACCTTCGGATCCCTAGATGGATCCAATATACCCCAGTAGCTAAGCTCCAAATCCATGGTTTCTGCGACGCATCTCAGCGCGCCTACGGAGCAGCTATATATATCCGTGTTGAAAATCAACACAAGACTTCAAGCCATCTTCTTGTAGCCAAGACCAGAGTAGCTCCTGTGAAGACCATCTCCTTGCCCCGTTTAGAACTTTGCGGTGCATTACTGCTAGCCGAGTTATCAGCAACACTCCTCCCTCAGCTTCCAGTCAATAGCTACGAAGAGTACTATTGGACTGATTCCACAATTGTGTTAGCCTGGCTTAGTAAGCCTCCATGTAAATGGACGACTTTCGTGGCTAACAGAGTGGCTAAGATAGCTCAGCTCACTAGTTCGAGCAAATGGTCTCACGTCAGATCTGAGCAGAACTCTGCCGATCTTGCCAGTAGAGGCGTCTCGTCAGAGGACCTCATTGGTAATAGACTCTGGTGGCATGGACCCGATTGGCTGATCCTTCCAGCAGAGCAGTGGCCTGTTGCGATCGAAATCGCTCACGAGACAGACGAAGAGCTTCGTCCTGTCAAATGCAACTTAACAAAGTTGCCTCCTTCATCCATTTGTATCTTGGAGAGATTTTCCGAGCTTAACAGAGCACTGCGAGTGATGGCTTATGTATATCGTTTCATTCAGAGGTGTCGCAAGCCTGATCTTACACTCTCTCCAGATATCAGCAGCTCTGAACTCTCCAACGTTCAAGATTTGCTCATCCGGAGCACCCAACGTACTCAGTTCCATAAAGAGTACAACTGTTTGTTGAACAAGGAACAGATTGCAAGGAGTAGCGACATCGCTAATTTGAATCCGTTCATCGACGCCAGCGGAGTCATGAGATCATGCGGTCGTGTGAGAACATCCGCTTCTTTAAGCTATGACGAGAGGCACCCGCTTATCCTTCCGTACTCATGTACTTTCTCACACCTCCTCGTCCGTTTTACGCATCGTATCTCCCTCCATGGTGGGAACCAATTAGTGATGCGTCTCATTCGATCACGCTACTGGATTCCAAAGCTCCGTACTTTAGTGAAAGCCACCATTAATTCCTGTCGAGTTTGCATCCTCCATCGAAAGAAGTTGCAAACTCAACTCATGGGTACTCTGCCCTCTGCGAGAGTTTCCTTCTCTCGACCTTTCACCCACACGGGACTCGATTTCGCTGGTCCTTTCGAAATCAAGAATTTCACTGGTCGAGCCTGCCTCATAACCAAGGGCTATGTATGTGTGTTTGTGTGTTTCAGCACAAAGGCCATACATTTAGAAGCAACCTCGGACCTAACAACCGAGAAGTTTCTCGCCGCCTTCGCACGTTTCATCGCGAGACGCGGCTGCCCTCACCACGTTTACTCTGACAACGGAAAGACATTCGTAGGAGCCTCCAAGGTCCTTACTTCAGAGTTTATGAAGGCAGTGAAGGCTGATGTATCCACAAAATACAGCCATCAAAATCTCGCATGGCACTTCAATCCTCCCAGTGCGCCGCACATGGGTGGCTTATGGGAAGCTGGAGTAAAGAGCTTCAAAACGCTCTTCTACAAGTCCACTTCTTCATTAAAGTACACTTTCGAGGAACTATCCACACTCCTTTGCAAGGTCGAAGCGTGCCTTAACTCCAGGCCGATTTCTCCTATGTCTGAGAGCCCCACCGATCTTTTAGCCTTGACTCCTGGCCACTTTCTGATCGGCGGTCCGCTCATGTCCGTCGCAGAGCCTGAAATCCAAGAAGACGCTGTATCCATCATCAACCGATGGCAGCGACTTAAGGCTCTGCATCAACAGTTTTGTTTCCGTTGGAAAGAGGAATACCTCAAAGAGTTGCACAAACGCTCCAAGTGGCAACTCCCAACGCGAAACCTCCAAGTCGGCGACATGGTGGTTGTCAAGGAAGACAACCTACCAGTCAACGAATGGCGTCTGGGCCGCATCCACGCCACCTATCCTGGCGCTGATGACATTGTCCGAGTAGTGGACATCCTCACCACCCGTGGCGTCATCAAAAGGCCAGTGGCAAAATTAGTCCTACTTCCTTTAGAGGACAAGGTCCAGACACCCTCCTAACCTTGTGTTGTCCATCAGTGGATATATGTTCTCCAAAAACTAATCCATATATCCACATTGTTCTTTCAGATTAGTGAGATGGCACCACGCAAGGCACAACCACCAGCCAAGCCAAAGGGAGTGAACTCCTTCAGATGCCGCGTCTGCAGAGGAGTCCACGCCTTGAAGAAGTGCCAGAGGTTCCTGCGGCTGGCTGCGGAAAAGCGTCTTCGGGCAGTATTAATCAACAAATACTGCCCGAACTGTCTGGCCCATGAACATTCTAAGGGTTCATGTCGCAGCGGCGGCACCTGCCGCACATGTGGTGAGGGCCACCACACACTGCTCCACCTCCCAGGCACCCCGCAATCCAAGATTAATGCAACCTCGCCATCCGTGACGCCTCTTCCACCTTCGGAATCCCTGGCGACTTCCCCCTCTGTGGCGATCAGCATGATGCCGACCGCCATAGTCAACCTGGACATGGCGGGCAAAATCTTCGAGGTGCGCGTGCTGTTGGACGCGTGCAGTCCATGTAGCCGCATGCCCACCTCACTGGCAAAGGCCTTTGGCCTCTCCGCCGAAAATGGGTTTTGCCGCGCCTTGTTCAGGTCAAGGGCGTCGCCAGAGTTTTCCGTTATAGTAAATCTGAAGATGGAAGATGTGCAGATCAGGACTCCGGCACAGAAGGTCAATAAGGAGCTGCTAACCAGCTATCCGGGCATCACGTTGGCGGACACTCGGTGCCATGTGCCAAGCAGAGTCTCCATAGTTCTGGGGGCCGACGTCTATGGAGACGTACTCCTTCCAGGGCTTGTTCCATCCCACGGTGGACTGCCGTTGGCCCAGAACACTCTGTTTGGCTGGGTCCTATCCGGTGTCTTCAAGACATAGTCCGCCAACGCTCCTAAGGCCCCTCCAGCGGCATCCAAAGGATCCCGTCTCCACCCTCAAGTTGCAATAGTATTGCAAGGGGGGCGGGATGTTTACGTCGAAACGCAGCCGCCAAGAAGTAGGCAACGTTGCGGCGTAAACAGTGCGAGAGTCACCGAGGGCTCTCGCGCTCTTTTATCCGCTTTTTTTCATGTAATATAATGTAATAGTAATATGTAATAACATAAGTCTAATTGTCAATAAATTCTTGAAGTGAACGGATCACGCGCCCCGAATTGTTTCTTTTTCATCGAGTTGTTTTATATCGCGTCGGTCAAATCGTTAGTGAATAATAATTATACACAGCGATCCCAAACCCAAAAATTTTTTTTTTCCCCCCCCACAAAAAAAAAAATAGGGGGGGTTTTTTTAAGACCGTGTTTTTTTTTTTTTTGCCCCCCCCCTGCTTTAAATACAACACTGCTCCTGTCAGCAGTTATCGATTAACAGCTGACTGTAAAATTTTGAGAAAGCTGCGTTTCTTAGTTTGCGTTTTATAGGCATTGAAAGCAGACGATCTCGTGAATTTTAACGAAAATGGAAAAAGTGAATTTCGTGTGCTAATTAAGCAATTAAGCATTATTTTTGCGTAAAAATCCATCACCGAAACCAAGGAAAGACTTGATAAATATTATGGGGACTCTGCACCATCAATTTCAATGGTTAAGAAATGGTTTACTGAGTTCCGTTGTGGTCGTACCAGTACAAGTGATGCCGAACGTTCAGGTCGCCCAAAAGAGGTCGTCATGCCAGAAATCGTCGACAAAATCCATGGAATGATATTGGATGATCGGAGAATGAAAGTGCGTGAGGTAGCTGAGGCTGTAGGCATCTCAACTGAACGGGTACATCACATTTTACATGAATATTTGGACATGAAAAAGCTTTCCGCGCGATGGGTGCCGCGATTGCTCACACACGACCATAAGCGCAACCGTGTGACCATTTCAAAGGAGTGTTTGGCGATGTTCAACCGCAATCCAAACGAATTTTTGCGCCGTTTCGTTACCGTAGACGAAACATGGATCCACCACACCACACCAGAGACCAAAGAACAATCAAGACAGTGGGTTTCTCCGGGTGAACGTGCACCAAAGAAGGCCAAGGTGGGTCTGTCGGCCAACAAGGTCATGGCCACAGTTTTTTGGGATGCACAAGGTATCATTCACATCGATTACCTTGAAAAGGGTAAAACGATCACCGGCGAATATTATTCAGAGCTTTTGGACAGATTCGATATTGATTTGAAGCAGAAACGACCGCATTTGGCGAAAAAAAAGTGCTGTTCCATCAGGACAATGCACGGGTGCACACGTGTGTAGTCAGCATGGCAAAATTTCATAAATTGGGCTACGAACTGCTACCCCATCCAGCATATTCTCCAGATTTAGCCCCCTGTGACTATTTTTTGTTTCCAAACATGAAGAAATGGCTCGGCGGTAAGAGATTCGGGTCAAATGAAGAGGTCATCACAGAAACAAACGACTATTTTGAGGGCCTTGAGAAAACCTATTATTTGGAAGGAATAAAAAAATTGGAAAAACGCTGGACTAAATGTATAGAGCTAAAAGGAGATTATGTTGAGAAATAAAACGCTTCTTTGACGAAAAAAATATATTTTATTCAAAAAGTCACGGAATTATCATACGACCCTCGTATATCTCCTAAATTATGCCGAAAACGAAAAATTAGTTCTCGGTATTTTCGTTTCATTTTGTCGAGATATTGAAGAATCAATCATCAGATTACGGATTTTCAATAAATATATTTTATTCGTGACCTTAAGGAAGCTATATCTCCTAAACTATGCCGAAAACGAAAAATTAGTACTCGGTATTTTCAATTAATTTTGTCGAGATCTTGAAGAATCAATCATCAGATTACGGATTTTCAATAATTATTTTTTAATTTTGACCTTTAGAGGCCATATCTTCTACACTATGCCGAAAACGGAAAATTCGGACTCAGTATTTTCGTTTCATTTCATCGAGATCTTGAAGAATCAATCATCAGATTACGGATTTTCAATAAATATTTTTTATTCGTGACTTTAGGGAGGCCATATCTTCTACACTATGCCGAAAACGGAAAATTCGTACTCAGTATTTTCGTTTCATTTCGTCGAGATCTTAAAGAATCAATCATCAGATTACGGATTTTCAATAAATATATTTTATTCGTGACCTTAAGGAAGCTATATCTCCTAAACTATGCCGAAAACGGAAAATTCGTACTCAGTATTTTCGTTTCATTTCGTCGAGATCTTGAAGAATCAATCATCAGATAACAGATTTTCAATAAATATATTTTATTCGTGACCTTAAGGAAGCTATATTTCCTAAACTATGCCAAAAACGGAAAATTTGTACCCAGTATTTTCGATTCATTTCGTCGAGATCTTGAAGAATCAATCATCAGATAACGGATTTTCAATAATAATGTAAACTATGCGGAAAATTCGTACTCAGTACTTTCGTTTCATTTCGTCGAGATCTTGAAGAATCAATCATCAGATAAATTCGAATCAGTATTTTCGTTTCATTTCATCGGGATCTTGAAGAATCAATCATCAGATAACGGATTTTCAACAAATATATTTTATTCGTGACCTTAAAGAAGCTATATCTCCTAAATTATGCCGAAAACGAAAAATTAGTTCTCGGTATTTTCGTTTCATTTTGTCGAGATATTGAAGAATCAATCATCAGATTACGGATTTTCAATAATTATTTTTTAATTTTGACCTTTAGGAGGCCATATCTTCTACACTATGCCGAAAACGGAAAATTCGGACTCAGTATTTTCGTTTCATTTCGTCGAGATCTTGAAGAATCAATCATCAGATTACGGATTTTCAATAAATATTTTTTATTCGTGACTTTAAGGAGGCCATATCTTCTAAACTATGCCGAAAACGGAAAATTCGTACTCAGTATTTTCGTTTCATTTCGTCGAGATCTTGAAGAATCAATCATCAGATAACGGATTTTCAATAAATATTTTTTATTCGTGACTTTAAGGAGGCCATATCTTCTACACTATGCCGAAAATGGAAAATTCGTAAACAGTTTTTTCGTTTCATTTCGTCGAGATCTTGAAGAATCAATCATCAAATAACGGATTTTCAACAAATATATTTTATTCGTGACCTTAAAGAAGCTATATCTCCTAAACTATGCCGAAAACAAAAAATTAGTACTCGGTGTTTTCGTTTCATTTTGTCGAGATCTTGAAGAATCAATCATCAGATTACGGATTTTCAATAATTATTTTTTAATTTTGACCTTTAGGAGGCCATATCTTCTACACTATGCCGAAAACGGAAAATTCGGACTCAGTATTTTCGTTTCATTTCGTCGAGATCTTGAAGAATCAATCATCAGATAACGGATTTTCAATAAATATATTTTATTCGTGACCTTTAGGAAGCTATATCTCCTAAACTATGCCGAAAACGGAAAATTCGTTACAAATATTTTCGTCTCATTTCGTTTATGTCTTTAAGAAGCAATCATCAGAAAACGGATTTTCAAAAAAATTATTTTTTATTCGGGAATTTAAGGAAGCTATATCTCCTAAACTATGCCGAAAACGAAAAATTAGTACTCGGTATTTTCGATTAATTTTGTCGAGATCTTGAAGAATCAATCATCAGATTACGGATTTTCAATAATTATTTTTTAATTTTGACCTTTAGGAGGCCATATCTTCTACACTATGCCGAAAACGGAAAATTCGTACTCAGTATTTTCGTTTCATTTCGTCGAGATCTTGAAGAATCAATCATCAGATTACGGATTTTCAATAAATATTTTTTATTCGTGACTTTAAGGAGGCCATATCTTCTAAACTATGCCGAAAACGGAAAATTCGTACTCAGTATTTTCGTTTCATTTCGTCGAGATCTTGAAGAATCAATCATCAGATAACGGATTTTCAATAAATATTTTTTATTCGCGACTTTAAGGAGGCCATATCTTCTACACTATGCCGAAAATGGAAAATTCGTAAACAGTTTTTTCGTTTCATTTCGTCGAGATCTTGAAGAATCAATCATCAAATAACGGATTTTCAATAATTATATGTTAGTCGTGAGTTTAAGGAGGCTTTATCTCTTAAACTATGCGGAAAATTCGTACTCAGTATTTTCGTTTCATTTCGTCGAGATCTTGAAGAATCAATCATCAGATAACTTATTTTCAATAAATATATTTTATTCGTGACCTTAAGGAAGCTATATTTCCTAAACTATGCCAAAAACGGAAAATTTGTACCCAGTATTTTCGATTCATTTCGTCGAGATCTTGAAGAATCAATCATCAGATAACGGATTTTCAATAATAATGTAAACTATGCGGAAAATTCGTACTCAGTATTTTCGTTTCATTTCGTCGAGATCTTGAAGAATCAATCATCAGATAACGGATTTTCAATAAATATACTTTATTCGTGACCTTAGGGAGACTATATCTCCTAAACAATGCGGAAAAATCGTACTCAGTATTTTCGTTTCATTTCGTCGAGATCTTGAAGAATCAATCATCAGATAACAGATTTTCAATAAATATTTTTTATTCGTGACCTTAAGGAGGCCATATCTTCTACACTATGCCGAAAACGGAAAATTCGTACTCAGTATTTTCGTTTCATTTCGTCGAGATCTTGAAGAATCAATCATCAGATAACAGATTTTCAATAAATATTTTTTATTCGTGACCTTAAGGAGGCCATATCTTCTACACTATGCCGAAAACGGAAAATTCGTACTCAGTATTTTCGTTTCATTTCGTCGAGATCTTGAAGAATCAATCATCAGATAACGGATTTTCAATAAATATTTTTTATTCGTGACTTTAAGGAGGCCATATCTTCTACACTATGCCGAAAACGGAAAATTCGTACTCAGTATTTTCGTTTCATTTCGTCGAGATCTTGAAGAATCAATCATCAGATAATAGATTTTCAATAAATATTTTTTATTCGTGACCTTAAGGAGGCCATTTCTTCTACACTATGCCGAAAACGGAAAATTCGTACTCAGTATTTTCGTTTCATTTCGTCGAGATCTTGAAGAATCAATCATCAGATAACTTATTTTCAATAAATATATTTTATTCGTGACCTTAAGGAAGCTATATTTCCTAAACTATGCCAAAAACGGAAAATTTGTACCCAGTATTTTCGATTCATTTCGTCGAGATCTTGAAGAATCAATCATCAGATAACGGATTTTCAATAATAATGTAAACTATGCGGAAAATTCGTACTCAGTACTTTCGTTTCATTTCGTCGAGATCTTGAAGAATCAATCATCAGATAAATTCGAATCAGTATTTTCGTTTCATTTCGTCGGGATCTTGAAGAATCAATCATCAGATAACGGATTTTCAACAAATATATTTTATTCGTGACCTTAAAGAAGCTATATCTCCTAAATTATGCCGAAAACGAAAAATTAGTTCTCGGTATTTTCGTTTCATTTTGTCGAGATATTGAAGAATCAATCATCAGATTACGGATTTTCAATAAATATATTTTATTCGTGACCTTAAGGAAGCTATATCTCCTAAACTATGCCGAAAACGGAAAATTCGTTACAAATATTTTCGTCTCATTTCGTTTATGTCTTTAAGAAGCAATCATCAGAAAACGGATTTTCAAAAAAATTATTTTTTATTCGGGAATTTAAGGAAGCTATATCTCCTAAACTATGCCGAAAACGAAAAATTAGTACTCGGTATTTTCGATTAATTTTGTCGAGATCTTGAAGAATCAATCATCAGATTACGGATTTTCAATAATTATTTTTTAATTTTGACCTTTAGGAGGCCATATCTTCTACACTATGCCGAAAACGGAAAATTCGTACTCAGTATTTTCGTTTCATTTCGTCGAGATCTTGAAGAATCAATCATCAGATAACAGATTTTCAATAAATATTTTTTATTCGTGACCTTAAGGAGGCCATATCTTCTACACTATGCCGAAAACGGAAAATTCGTACTCAGTATTTTCGTTTCATTTCGTCGAGATCTTGAAGAATCAATCATCAGATAACGGATTTTCAATAATTATTTTTTATTTGTGACCTTTAGGAGGCCATATCTTCTACACTATGCCGAAAACGGAAAATTCGTACTCAGTATTTTCGTTTCATTTCGTCGAGATCTTGAAGAATCAATCATCAGATAACAGATTTTCAATAAATATATTTTATTCGTGACCTTAAGGAAGCTATATTTCCTAAACTATGCCAAAAACGGAAAATTTGTACCCAGTATTTTCGATTCATTTCGTCGAGATCTTGAAGAATCAATCATCAGATAACGGATTTTCAATAATTAATGTAAACTATGCGGAAAATTCGTACTCAGTATTTTCGTTTCATTTCGTCGAGATCTTGAAGAATCAATCATCAGATAAATTCGAATCAGTATTTTCGTTTCATTTCGTCGGGATCTTGAAGAATCAATCATCAGATAACGGATTTTCAACAAATATATTTTATTCGTGACCTTAAAGAAGCTATATCTCCTAAATTATGCCGAAAACGAAAAATTAGTTCTCGGTATTTTCGTTTCATTTTGTCGAGATATTGAAGAATCAATCATCAGATTACGGATTTTCAATAATTATTTTTTAATTTTGACCTTTAGGAGGCCATATCTTCTACACTATGCCGAAAACGGAAAATTCGGACTCAGTATTTTCGTTTCATTTCGTCGAGATCTTGAAGAATCAATCATCAGATTACGGATTTTCAATAAATATTTTTTATTCGTGACTTTAAGGAGGCCATATCTTCTAAACTATGCCGAAAACGGAAAATTCGTACTCAGTATTTTCGTTTCATTTCGTCGAGATCTTGAAGAATCAATCATCAGATAACGGATTTTCAATAAATATTTTTTATTCGTGACTTTAAGGAGGCCATATCTTCTACACTATGCCGAAAATGGAAAATTCGTAAACAGTTTTTTCGTTTCATTTCGTCGAGATCTTGAAGAATCAATCATCAAATAACGGATTTTCAACAAATATATTTTATTCGTGACCTTAAAGAAGCTATATCTCCTAAACTATGCCGAAAACAAAAAATTAGTACTCGGTGTTTTCGTTTCATTTTGTCGAGATCTTGAAGAATCAATCATCAGATTACGGATTTTCAATAATTATTTTTTATTTTTGACCTTTAGGAGGCCATATCTTCTACACTATGCCGAAAACGGAAAATTCGTACTCAGTATTTTCGTTTCATTTCGTCGAGATCTTGAAGAATCAATCATCAGATTACGGATTTTCAATAAATATTTTTTATTCGTGACTTTAAGGAGGCCATATCTTCTAAACTATGCCGAAAACGGAAAATTCGTACTCAGTATTTTCGTTTCATTTCGTCGAGATCTTGAAGAATCAATCATCAGATAACGGATTTTCAATAAATATATTTTATTCGTGACCTTTAGGAAGCTATATCTCCTAAACTATGACGAAAACAAAAAATTAGTACTCGGTGTTTTCGTTTCATTTTGTCGAGATCTTGAAGAATCAATCATCAGATTACGGATTTTCAATAATTATTTTTTAATTTTGACCTTTAGGAGGCCATATCTTCTACACTATGCCGAAAACGGAAAATTCGGACTCAGTATTTTCGTTTCATTTCGTCGAGATCTTGAAGAATCAATCATCAGATTACGGATTTTCAATAAATATTTTTTATTCGTGACTTTAAGGAGGCCATATCTTCTAAACTATGCCGAAAACGGAAAATTCGTACTCAGTATTTTCGTTTCATTTCGTCGAGATCTTGAAGAATCAATCATCAGATAACGGATTTTCAATAAATATATTTTATTCGTGACCTTTAGGAAGCTATATCTCCTAAACTATGCCGAAAACGGAAAATTCGTTACAAATATTTTCGTCTCATTTCGTTTATGTCTTTAAGAAGCAATCATCAGAAAACGGATTTTCAAAAAAATTATTTTTTATTCGGGAATTTAAGGAAGCTATATCTCCTAAACTATGCCGAAAACGAAAAATTTATTACTCGGTATTTTCGATTAATTTTGTCGAGATCTTGAAGAATCAATCATCAGATTACGGATTTTCAATAATTATTTTTTAATTTTGACCTTTAGGAGGCCATATCTTCTACACTATGCCGAAAACGGAAAATTCGTACTCAGTATTTTCGTTTCATTTCGTCGAGATCTTGAAGAATCAATCATCAGATAACGGATTTTCAATAAATATTTTTTATTCGTGACTTTAAGGAGGCCATATCTTCTAAACTATGCCGAAAACGGAAAATTCGTACTCAGTATTTTCGTTTCATTTCGTCGAGATCTTGAAGAATCAATCATCAGATAACGGATTTTCAATAAATATTTTTTATTCGTGACTTTAAGGAGGCCATATCTTCTACACTATGCCGAAAATGGAAAATTCGTAAACAGTTTTTTCGTTTCATTTCGTCGAGATCTTGAAGAATCAATCATCAAATAACGGATTTTCAATAATTATATGTTAGTCGTGAGTTTAAGGAGGCTTTATCTCTTAAACTATGCGGAAAATTCGTACTCAGTATTTTCGTTTCATTTCGTCGAGATCTTGAAGAATCAATCATCAGATAACTTATTTTCAATAAATATATTTTATTCGTGACCTTAAGGAAGCTATATTTCCTAAACTATGCCAAAAACGGAAAATTTGTACCCAGTATTTTCGATTCATTTCGTCGAGATCTTGAAGAATCAATCATCAGATAACGGATTTTCAATAATAATGTAAACTATGCGTAAAATTCGTACTCAGTATTTTCGTTTCATTTTGTCGAGATCTTGAAGAATCAATCATCAGATAACGGATTTTCAATAAATATACTTTATTCGTGACCTTAGGGAGGCTATATCTCCTAAACTAGTATTTTCGTTTCATTTCGTCGAGATCTTGAAGAATCAATCATCAGATATCAGATTTTCAATAGATATTTTTTATTCGTGACCTTAAGGAGGCCATATCTTCTACACTATGCCGAAAACGGAAAATTCGTACTCAGTATTTTCGTTTCATTTCGTCGAGATCTTGAAGAATCAATCATCAGATAACGGATTTTCAATAAATATTTTTTATTCGTGACCTTAAGGAGGCCATATCTTCTACACTATGCCGAAAACGGAAAATTCGTACTCAGTATTTTCGTTTCATTTCGTCGAGATCTTGAAGAATCAATCATCAGATAACGGATTTTCAATAAATATTTTTTATTCGTGACTTTAAGGAGGCCATATCTTCTAAACTATGCCGAAAACGGAAAATTCGTACTCAGTATTTTCGTTTCATTTCGTCGAGATCTTGAAGAATCAATCATCAGATAACGGATTTTCAATAAATATTTTTTATTCGTGACCTTAAGGAGGCCATATCTTCTACACTATGCCGAAAACGGAAAATTCGTACTCAGTATTTTCGTTTCATTTCGTCGAGATCTTGAAGAATCAATCATCAGATAACAGATTTTCAATAAATATTTTTTATTCGTGACCTTAAGGAGGCCATTTCTTCTACACTATGCCGAAAATGGAAAATTCGTAATCAGTTTTTTCGTTTCATTTCGTCGAGATCTTGAAGAATCAATCATCAAATATCGGATTTTCAATAAATATATGTTAGTCGTGAGTTTAAGGAGGCTTTATCTCTTAAACTATGCGGAAAATTCGTACTCAGTATTTTCGTTTCATTTCGTCGAGATCTTGAAGAATCAATCATCAGATAACGGATTTTCAATAAATATATTTTATTCGTGACCTTAAGGAAGCTATATTTCCTAAACTATGCCAAAAACGGAAAATTTGTACCCAGTATTTTCGATTCATTTCGTCGAGATCTTGAAGAATCAATCATCAGATAACGGATTTTCAATAAATATATGTTAAACTATGCGGAAAATTCGTACTCAGTATTTTCGTTTCATTTCGTCGAGATCTTGAAGAATCAATCATCAGATTACGGATTTTAAATAAATATTTTTTATTCGTGACTTTAAGGAGGCCATATCTTCTACACTATGCCGAAAACGGAAAATTCGTACTCAGTATTTTCGTTTCATTTCGTCGAGATCTTGAAGAATCAATCATCAGATAACGCATTTTCAATAAATATATTTTATTCGTGACCTTAAGGAGGCTTTATCTCCTAAACTATGCCAAAAACGGAAAATTCGTACTCAGTATTTTCGTTTCATTTCGTCGAGATCTTGAAGAATCAATCATCAGATAACTTATTTTCAATAAATATATTTTATTCGTGACCTTAAGGAAGCTATATTTCCTAAACTATGCCAAAAACGGAAAATTTGTACCCAGTATTTTCGATTCATTTCGTCGAGATCTTGAAGAATCAATCATCAGATAACGGATTTTCAATAATAATGTAAACTATGCGGAAAATTCGTACTCAGTATTTTCGTTTCATTTCGTCGAGATCTTGAAGAATCAATCATCAGATAACGGATTTTCAATAAATATACTTTATTCGTGACCTTAAGGAGGCTATATCTCCTAAACAATGCGGAAAATTCGTACTCAGTATTTTCGTTTCATTTCGTCGAGATCTTGAAGAATCAATCATCAGATAAATTCGAATCAGTATTTTCGTTTCATTTCGTCGGGATCTTGAAGAATCAATCATCAGATAACGGATTTTCAACAAATATATTTTATTCGTGACCTTAAAGAAGCTATATCTCCTAAACTATGCCGAAAACGAAAAATTAGTACTCGGTGTTTTCGTTTCATTTTGTCGAGATCTTGAAGAATCAATCATCAGATTACGGATTTTCAATAAATATATTTTATTCGTGACCTTAAGGAAGCTATATCTCCTAAACTATGCCGAAAACGGAAAATTCGTTACAAATATTTTCGTCTCATTTCGTTTATGTCTTTAAGAAGCAATCATCAGAAAACGGATTTTCAAAAAATATATTTTTATTCGGGAATTTAAGGAAGCTATATCTCCTAAACTATGCCGAAAACGAAAAATTAGTACTCGGTATTTTCGTTTAATTTTGTCGAGATCTTGAAGAATCAATCATCAGATTACGGATTTTCAATAAATATTTTTTATTCGTGACTTTAAGGAGGCCATATCTTCTACACTATGCCGAAAACGGAAAATTCGTACTCAGTATTTTCGTTTCATTTCGTCGAGATCTTGAAGAATCAATCATCAGATAACGGATTTTCAATAAATATTTTTTATTCGTGACCTTAAGGAGGCCATATCTTCTACACTATGCCGAAAACGGAAAATTCGTACTCAGTATTTTCGTTTCATTTCGTCGAGATCTTGAAGAATCAATCATCAGATAACGGATTTTCAATAAATATTTTTTATTCGTGACCTTAAGGAGGCCATATCTTCTACACTATGCCGAAAACGGAAAATTCGTACTCAGTATTTTCGTTTCATTTCGTCGAGATCTTGAAGAATCAATCATCAGATAACGGATTTTCAATAAATATTTTTTATTCGTGACTTTAAGGAGGCCATATCTTCTACACTATGCCGAAAACGGAAAATTCGTACTCAGTATTTTCGTTTCATTTCGTCGAGATCTTGAAGAATCAATCATCAAATAACGGATTTTCAATAAATATATGTTAGTCGTGAGTTTAAGGAGGCTTTATCTCTTAAACTATGCGGAAAATTCGTACTCAGTATTTTCGTTTCATTTCGTCGAGATCTTGAAGAATCAATCATCAGATAACTTATTTTCAATAAATATATTTTATTCGTGACCTTAAGGAAGCTATATTTCCTAAACTATGCCAAAAACGGAAAATTTGTACCCAGTATTTTCGATTCATTTCGTCGAGATCTTGAAGAATCAATCATCAGATAACGGATTTTCAATAATAATGTAAACTATGCGGAAAATTCGTACTCAGTATTTTCGTTTCATTTCGTCGAGATCTTGAAGAATCAATCATCAGATAACGGATTTTCAATAAATATACTTTATTCGTGACCTTAGGGAGGCTATATCTCCTAAACAATGCGGAAAAATCGTACTCAGTATTTTCGTTTCATTTCGTCGAGATCTTAAAGAATCAATCATCAGATAAATTCGAATCAGTATTTTCGTTTCATTTCGTCGGGATCTTGAAGAATCAATCATCAGATAACGGATTTTCAACAAATATATTTTATTCGTGACCTTAAAGAAGCTATATCTCCTAAACTATGCCGAAAACGAAAAATTAGTACTCGGTGTTTTCGTTTCATTTTGTCGAGATCTTGAAGAATCAATCATCAGATTACGGATTTTCAATAAATATATTTTATTCGTGACCTTAAGGAAGCTATATCTCCTAAACTATGCCGAAAACGGAAAATTCGTTACAAATATTTTCGTCTCATTTCGTTTATGTCTTTAAGAAGCAATCATCAGAAAACGGATTTTCAAAAAAATATTTTTTATTCGGGAATTTAAGGAAGCTATATCTCCTAAACTATGCCGAAAACGAAAAATTAGTACTCGGTATTTTCGTTTAATTTTGTCTAGATCTTGAAGAATCAATCATCAGATTACGGATTTTCAATAAATATTTTGTATTCGTGACTTTAAGGAGGCCATATCTTCTACACTATGCCGAAAACGGAAAATTCGTACTCAGTATTTTCGTTTCATTTCGTCGAGATCTTGAAGAATCAATCATCAGATAATAGATTTTCAATAAATATTTTTTATTCGTGACCTTAAGGAGGCCATTTCTTCTACACTATGCCGAAAACGGAAAATTCGTACTCAGTATTTTCGTTTCATTTCGTCGAGATCTTGAAGAATCAATCATCAGATAACTTATTTTCAATAAATATATTTTATTCGTGACCTTAAGGAAGCTATATTTCCTAAACTATGCCAAAAACGGAAAATTTGTACCCAGTATTTTCGATTCATTTCGTCGAGATCTTGAAGAATCAATCATCAGATAACGGATTTTCAATAATAATGTAAACTATGCGGAAAATTCGTACTCAGTACTTTCGTTTCATTTCGTCGAGATCTTGAAGAATCAATCATCAGATAAATTCGAATCAGTATTTTCGTTTCATTTCGTCGGGATCTTGAAGAATCAATCATCAGATAACGGATTTTCAACAAATATATTTTATTCGTGACCTTAAAGAAGCTATATCTCCTAAATTATGCCGAAAACGAAAAATTAGTTCTCGGTATTTTCGTTTCATTTTGTCGAGATATTGAAGAATCAATCATCAGATTACGGATTTTCAATAAATATATTTTATTCGTGACCTTAAGGAAGCTATATCTCCTAAACTATGCCGAAAACGGAAAATTCGTTACAAATATTTTCGTCTCATTTCGTTTATGTCTTTAAGAAGCAATCATCAGAAAACGGATTTTCAATAAATATTTTTTATTCGGGAATTTAAGGAAGCTATATCTCCTAAACTATGCCGAAAACGAAAAATTAGTACTCGGTATTTTCGATTAATTTTGTCGAGATCTTGAAGAATCAATCATCAGATTACGGATTTTCAATAATTATTTTTTAATTTTGACCTTTAGGAGGCCATATCTTCTACACTATGCCGAAAACGGAAAATTCGTACTCAGTATTTTCGTTTCATTTCGTCGAGATCTTGAAGAATCAATCATCAGATAACGGATTTTCAATAAATATTTTTTATTCGTGACTTTAAGGAGGCCATATCTTCTACACTATGCCGAAAACGGAAAATTCGTACTCAGTATTTTCGTTTCATTTCGTCGAGATCTTGAAGAATCAATCATCAGATAACAGATTTTCAATAAATATTTTTTATTCGTGACCTTAAGGAGGCCATATCTTCTACACTATGCCGAAAACGGAAAATTCGTACTCAGTATTTTCGTTTCATTTCGTCGAGATCTTGAAGAATCAATCATCAGATAACGGATTTTCAATAAATATTTTTTATTCGTGACCTTAAGGAGGCCATATCTTCTACACTATGCCGAAAACGGAAAATTCGTACTCAGTATTTTCGTTTCATTTCGTCGAGATCTTGAAGAATCAATCATCAGATAACGGATTTTCAATAAATATTTTTTATTCGTGACCTTAAGGAGGCCATATCTTCTACACTATGCCGAAAACGGAAAATTCGTACTCAGTATTTTCGTTTCATTTCGTCGAGATCTTGAAGAATCAATCATCAGATAACGGATTTTCAATAAATATTTTTTATTCGTGACCTTTAGGAGGCCATATCTCCTAAACTATGCCGAAAACGGAAAATTCGTACTCAGTATTTTCGTTTCATTTCGTCGAGATCTTGAAGAATCAATCATCAGATAACGGATTTTCAATAAATATTTTTTATTCGTGACCTTAAGGAAGCTATATCTTCTAAACTATGCCGAAAACGGAAAATTCGTACTCAGTATTTTCGTTTCATTTCGTCGAGATCTTGAAGAATCAATCATCAGATAACGGATTTTCAATAAATATTTTTTATTCGTGACCTTAAGGAAGCTATATCTTCTAAACTATGCCGAAAACGGGAAATTCGTACTCAGTATTTTGGTTTCATTTCGTCGAGATCTTGAAGAATCAATCATCAGATAACGGATTTTCAATAAATATTTTTTATTCGTGACCTTAAGGAGGCCATATCTTCTAAACTATGCCGAAAACGGAAAATTCGTACTCAGTATTTTCGTTTCATTTCGTCGAGATCTTGAAGAATCAATCATCAGATAACGGATTTTCAATAAATATTTTTTATTCGTGACTTTAAGGAGGCCATATCTTCTACACTATGCCGAAAACGGAAAATTCGTACTCAGTATTTTCGTTTCATTTCGTCGAGATCTTGAAGAATCAATCATCAGATAATGGATTTTCAATAAATATTTTTTATTCGTGACCTTAAGGAGGCCATTTCTTCTACACTATGCCGAAAACGGAAAATTCGTACTCAGTATTTTCGTTTCATTTCGTCGAGATCTTGAAGAATCAATCATCAGATAACTTATTTTCAATAAATATATTTTATTCGTGACCTTAAGGAAGCTATATTTCCTAAACTATGCCAAAAACGGAAAATTTGTACCCAGTATTTTCGATTCATTTCGTCGAGATCTTGAAGAATCAATCATCAGATAACGGATTTTCAATAATAATGTAAACTATGCGGAAAATTCGTACTCAGTATTTTCGTTTCATTTCGTCGAGATCTTGAAGAATCAATCATCAGATAACGGATTTTCAATAAATATACTTTATTCGTGACCTTAGGAGGCTATATCTCCTAAACAATGCGGAAAAATTCGTACTCAGTACTTTCGTTTCATTTCGTCGAGATCTTGAAGAATCAATCATCAGATAAATTCGAATCAGTATTTTCGTTTCATTTCGTCGGGATCTTGAAGAATCAATCATCAGATAACGGATTTTCAACAAATATATTTTATTCGTGACCTTAAAGAAGCTATATCTCCTAAATTATGCCGAAAACGAAAAATTAGTTCTCGGTATTTTCGTTTCATTTTGTCGAGATATTGAAGAATCAATCATCAGATTACGGATTTTCAATAAATATATTTTATTCGTGACCTTAAGGAAGCTATATCTCCTAAACTATGCCGAAAACGGAAAATTCGTTACAAATATTTTCGTCTCATTTCGTTTATGTCTTTAAGAAGCAATCATCAGAAAACGGATTTTCAAAAAAATTATTTTTTATTCGGGAATTTAAGGAAGCTATATCTCCTAAACTATGCCGAAAACGAAAAATTAGTACTCGGTATTTTCGATTAATTTTGTCGAGATCTTGAAGAATCAATCATCAGATTACGGATTTTCAATAATTATTTTTTAATTTTGACCTTTAGGAGGCCATATCTTCTACACTATGCCGAAAACGGAAAATTCGTACTCAGTATTTTCGTTTCATTTCGTCGAGATCTTGAAGAATCAATCATCAGATTACGGATTTTCAATAAATATTTTTTATTCGTGACTTTAAGGAGGCCATATCTTCTACACTATGCCGAAAACGGAAAATTCGTACTCAGTATTTTCGTTTCATTTCGTCGAGATCTTGAAGAATCAATCATCAGATAACAGATTTTCAATAAATATTTTTTATTCGTGACCTTAAGGAGGCCATATCTTCTACACTATGCCGAAAACGGAAAATTCGTACTCAGTATTTTCGTTTCATTTCGTCGAGATCTTGAAGAATCAATCATCAGATAACGGATTTTCAATAAATATTTTTTATTTGTGACCTTTAGGAGGCCATATCTTCTACACTATGCCGAAAACGGAAAATTCGTACTCAGTATTTTCGTTTCATTTCGTCGAGATCTTGAAGAATCAATCATCAGATAACGGATTTTCAATAAATATTTTTTATTCGTGACTTTAAGGAGGCCATATCTTCTACACTATGCCGAAAACGGAAAATTCGTACTCAGTATTTTCGTTTCATTTCGTCGAGATCTTGAAGAATCAATCATCAAATAACGGATTTTCAATAAATATATGTTAGTCGTGAGTTTAAGGAGGCTTTATCTCTTAAACTATGCGGAAAATTCGTACTCAGTATTTTCGTTTCATTTCGTCGAGATCTTGAAGAATCAATCATCAGATAACTTATTTTCAATAAATATATTTTATTCGTGACCTTAAGGAAGCTATATTTCCTAAACTATGCCAAAAACGGAAAATTTGTACCCAGTATTTTCGATTCATTTCGTCGAGATCTTGAAGAATCAATCATCAGATAACGGATTTTCAATAATAATGTAAACTATGCGGAAAATTCGTACTCAGTATTTTCGTTTCATTTCGTCGAGATCTTGAAGAATCAATCATCAGATAACGGATTTTCAATAAATATACTTTATTCGTGACCTTAGGGAGGCTATATCTCCTAAACAATGCGGAAAAATCGTACTCAGTATTTTCGTTTCATTTCGTCGAGATCTTGAAGAATCAATCATCAGATAAATTCGAATCAGTATTTTCGTTTCATTTCGTCGGGATCTTGAAGAATCAATCATCAGATAACGGATTTTCAACAAATATATTTTATTCGTGACCTTAAAGAAGCTATATCTCCTAAACTATGCCGAAAACGAAAAATTAGTACTCGGTGTTTTCGTTTCATTTTGTCGAGATCTTGAAGAATCAATCATCAGATTACGGATTTTCAATAAATATATTTTATTCGTGACCTTAAGGAAGCTATATCTCCTAAACTATGCCGAAAACGGAAAATTCGTTACAAATATTTTCGTCTCATTTCGTTTATGTCTTTAAGAAGCAATCATCAGAAAACGGATTTTCAATAAATATTTTGTATTCGTGACTTTAAGGAGGCCATATCTCCTAAACTATGCCGAAAACGAAAAATTAGTACTCGGTATTTTCGTTTAATTTTGTCTAGATCTTGAAGAATCAATCATCAGATTACGGATTTTCAATAAATATTTTGTATTCGTGACTTTAAGGAGGCCATATCTTCTACACTATGCCGAAAACGGAAAATTCGTACTCAGTATTTTCGTTTCATTTCGTCGAGATCTTGAAGAATCAATCATCAGATAATAGATTTTCAATAAATATTTTTTATTCGTGACCTTAAGGAGGCCATTTCTTCTACACTATGCCGAAAACGGAAAATTCGTACTCAGTATTTTCGTTTCATTTCGTCGAGATCTTGAAGAATCAATCATCAGATAACTTATTTTCAATAAATATATTTTATTCGTGACCTTAAGGAAGCTATATTTCCTAAACTATGCCAAAAACGGAAAATTTGTACCCAGTATTTTCGATTCATTTCGTCGAGATCTTGAAGAATCAATCATCAGATAACGGATTTTCAATAATAATGTAAACTATGCGGAAAATTCGTACTCAGTATTTTCGTTTCATTTCGTCGAGATCTTGAAGAATCAATCATCAGATAAATTCGAATCAGTATTTTCGTTTCATTTCGTCGAGATCTTGAAGAATCAATCATCAGATAACGGATTTTCAACAAATATATTTTATTCGTGACCTTAAGGAAGCTATATCTAAATAGCCGAAAACGGAAAATTCGTTACAGATATTTTCGTCTCATTTCGTTTAGTCTTTAAGAATCAATCATCAGATAACGGATTTTCAAAAAATATTTTTTATTCGGGACTTTAAGGAAGCTATATCTCCTAAACTATGCCGAAAACGAAAAATTAGTACTCGGTATTTTCGTTTCATTTTGTCGAGATCTTGAAGAATCAATCATCAGATTACGGATTTTCAATAAATATATTTTATTCGTGACCTTAAGGAAGCTATATCTCCTAAACTATGCCGAAAACGGAAAATTCGTTACAAATATTTTCGTCTCATTTCGTTTATGTCTTTAAGAAGCAATCATCAGAAAACGGATTTTCAAAAAAATTATTTTTTATTCGGGAATTTAAGGAAGCTATATCTCCTAAACTATGCCGAAAACGAAAAATTAGTACTCGGTATTTTCGTTTAATTTTGTCGAGATCTTGAAGAATCAATCATCAGATTACGGATTTTCAATAAATATTTTTTATTCGTGACCTTAAGGAGGCCATATCTTCTACACTATGCCGAAAACGGAAAATTCGTACTCAGTATTTTCGTTTCATTTCGTCGAGATCTTGAAGAATCAATCATCAGATAACGGATTTTCAATAAATATTTTTTATTCGTGACTTTAAGGAGGCCATATCTTCTACACTATGCAGAAAACGGAAAATTCGTACTCAGTATTTTCGTTTCATTTCGTCGAGATCTTGAAGAATCAATCATCAGATAACGGATTTTCAATAAATATTTTTTATTCGTGACCTTAAGGAGGCCATTTCTCTCTAAACTATGCCGAAAGAAAATTCGTACCAGTATTTTCGTTTCATTTCGTCGAGATCTTGAAGAATCAATCATCAGATAACTTATTTTCAATAAATATATTTTATTCGTGACCTTAAGGAAGCTATATTTCCTAAACTATGCCAAAAACGGAAAATTTGTACCCAGTATTTTCGATTCATTTCGTCGAGATCTTGAAGAATCAATCATCAGATAACGGATTTTCAATAATAATGTAAACTATGCGGAAAATTCGTACTCAGTATTTTCGTTTCATTTCGTCGAGATCTTGAAGAATCAATCATCAGATAAATTCGAATCAGTATTTTCGTTTCATTTCGTCGGGATCTTGAAGAATCAATCATCAGATAACGGATTTTCAACAAATATATTTTATTCGTGACCTTAAGGAAGCTATATCTCCTAAACTATGCCGAAAACGAAAAATTAGTACTCGGTATTTTCGTTTCATTTTGTCGAGATCTTGAAGAATCAATCATCAGATTACGGATTTTCAATAAATATATTTTATTCGTGACCTTAAGGAAGCTATATCTCCTAGAAAATTCGTTACAAATATTTTCGTCTCATTTCGTTTATGTCTTTAAGAAGCAATCATCAGAAAACGGATTTTCAAAAAAAATATTTTTTATTCGGGAATTTAAGGAAGCTATATCTCCTAAACTATGCCGAAAACGAAAAATTAGTACTCGGTATTTTCGTTTAATTTTGTCGAGATCTTGAAGAATCAATCATCAGATTACGGATTTTCAATAAATATTTTTTATTCGTGACCTTAAGGAAGCTATATCTCCTACACTAGCCAAAAGAAAATTCGTTACAAAGTATTTTCGTTTCATTTCGTTGAGATCTTGAAGAATCAATCATCAGAAAACGGATTTTCAAAAAATATATTTTTATTCGAGACCTTAAGGAAGCTATATCTCCTAAACTATGCCGAAAACGAAAAATTAGTACTCGGTATTTTCGTTTCATTTTGTCGAGATCTTGAAGAATCAATCATCAGATTACGGATTTTCAATAAATATATTTTATTCGTGACCTTTAGGAGACCATATCTTCTACACTATGCCGAAAACGGAAAATTCGTACTCAGTATTTTCGTTTCATTTCGTCGAGATCTTGAAGAATCAATCATCAGATTACGGATTTTCAATAAATATTTTTTATTCGTGACTTTAAGGAGGCTATATCTCCTAAGCTATGCCGAAAACTAAAAATTAGTACTCGGTATTTTCGTTTCATTTCGTCGAGATCTTGAAGAATCAATCATCAGATAATAGATTTTCAATAAATATTTTTTATTCGTGACCTTAAGGAGGCCATTTCTTCTACACTATGCCGAGTATTTTCGTTTCATTTCGTCGAGATCTTGAAGAATCAATCATCAGATAACTTATTTTCAATAAATATATTTTATTCGTGACCTTAAGGAAGCTATATTTCCTAAACTATGCCAAAAACGGAAAATTTGTACCCAGTATTTTCGATTCATTTCGTCGAGATCTTGAAGAATCAATCATCAGATAACGGATTTTCAATAATAATGTAAACTATGCGGAAAATTCGTACTCAGTACTTTCGTTTCATTTCGTCGAGATCTTGAAGAATCAATCATCAGATAAATTCGAATCAGTATTTTCGTTTCATTTCGTCGGGATCTTGAAGAATCAATCATCAGATAACGGATTTTCAACAAATATATTTTATTCGTGACCTTAAAGAAGCTATATCTCCTAAATTATGCCGAAAACGAAAAATTAGTTCTCGGTATTTTCGTTTCATTTTGTCGAGATATTGAAGAATCAATCATCAGATTACGGATTTTCAATAAATATATTTTATTCGTGACCTTAAGGAAGCTATATCTCCTAAACTATGCCGAAAAGGAAAATTCGTTACAAATATTTTCGTCTCATTTCGTTTATGTCTTTAAGAAGCAATCATCAGAAAACGGATTTTCAAAAAATATATTTTTATTCGGGAATTTAAGGAAGCTATATCTCCTAAACTATGCCGAAAACGAAAAATTAGTACTCGGTATTTTCGATTAATTTTGTCGAGATCTTGAAGAATCAATCATCAGATTACGGATTTTCAATAAATATATTTTATTCGTGACCTTAAGGAGGCCATATCTTCTACACTATGCCGAAAACGGAAAATTCGTTACACAGTATTTTCGTCTCATTTCGTTTATGTCTTTAAGAAGCAATCATCAGAAAATATTTTTTATTCGGGAATTTAAGGAAGCTATATCTCTAAACTATGCCGAAAACGAAAAATTTGTACTCAGTATTTTCGTTTCATTTCGTCGAGATCTTGAAGAATCAATCATCAGATTACGGATTTTCAATAAATATATTTTATTCGTGACCTTTAGGAGGCCATATCTTCTACACTATGCCGAAAACGGAAAATTCGTACTCAGTATTTTCGTTTCATTTCGTCGAGATCTTGAAGAATCAATCATCAGATTACGGATTTTCAATAAATATTTTTTATTCGTGACTTTAAGGAGGCTATATCTCCTAAACTATGCCGAAAACGGAAAATTCGTACTCAGTATTTTCGTTTCATTTCGTCGAGATCTTGAAGAATCAATCATCAGATAATAGATTTTCAATAAATATTTTTTATTCGTGACCTTAAGGAGGCCATTTCTTCTACACTATGCCGAAAACGGAAAATTCGTACTCAGTATTTTCGTTTCATTTCGTCGAGATCTTGAAGAATCAATCATCAGATAACTTATTTTCAATAAATATATTTTATTCGTGACCTTAAGGAAGCTATATTTCCTAAACTATGCCAAAAACGGAAAATTTGTACCCAGTATTTTCGATTCATTTCGTCGAGATCTTGAAGAATCAATCATCAGATAACGGATTTTCAATAATAATGTAAACTATGCGGAAAATTCGTACTCAGTATTTTCGTTTCATTTCGTCGAGATCTTGAAGAATCAATCATCAGATAAATTCGAATCAGTATTTTCGTTTCATTTCGTCGGGATCTTGAAGAATCAATGATCAGATAACGGATTTTCAACAAATATATTTTATTCGTGACCTTAAGGAAGCTATATCTCCTAGAATATTCGTTACAAATATTTTCGTCACATTTCGTTTATGTCTTTAAGAAGCAATCATCAGAAAACGGATTTTCAAAAAAATTATTTTTTATTCGGGATTTTTAAGGAAGCTATATCTCCTAAACTATGCCGAAAACGAAAAATTAGTACTCGGTATTTTCGATTAATTTTGTCGAGATCTTGAAGAATCAGTCATCAGATTACGGATTTTCAATAAATATATTTTATTCGTGACCTTTAGGAGGCCATATCTTCTACACTATGCCGAAAACGGAAAATTCGTACTCAGTATTTTCGTTTCATTTTGTCTAGATCTTGAAGAATAAATCATCAGATTACGGATTTTCAATAAATATTTTGTATTCGTGACTTTAAGGAGGCCATATCTTCTACACTATGCCGAAAACGGAAAATTCGTACTCAGTATTTTCGTTTCATTTCGTCGAGATCTTGAAGAATCAATCATCAGATAACAGATTTTCAATAAATATTTTTTATTCGTGACCTTAAGGAGGCCATATCTTCTACACTATGCCGAAAACGGAAAATTCGTACTCAGTATTTTCGTTTCATTTCGTCGAGATCTTGAAGAATCAATCATCAGATAACGGATTTTCAATGATTATTTTTTAATTTTGACTATTAGGAGGCCATATCTTCTACACTATGCCGAAAACGGAAAATTCGTACTCAGTAGTTTCGTTTCATTTCGTCGAGATCTTGAAGAATAAATCATCAGATTACGGATTTTCAATAAATATTTTTTATTCGGCCATATCTTCTACACTATGCCGAAAATGGAAAATTCGTAAACAGTTTTTTCGTTTCATTTCGTCGAGATCTTATAGAATCAATCATCAAATAACGGATTTTCAATAAATATATGTTAGTCGTGAGTTTAAGGAGGCTTTATCTCTTAAACTATGCGGAAAATTCGTACTCAGTATTTTCGTTTCATTTCGTCGAGATCTTGAAGAATCAATCATCAGATAACTTATTTTCAATAAATATATTTTATTCGTGACCTTAAGGAAGCTATATTTCCTAAACTATGCCAAAAACGGAAAATTTGTACCCAGTATTTTCGATTCATTTCGTCGAGATCTTGAAGAATCAATCATCAGATAACGGATTTTCAATAATAATGTAAACTATGCGGAAAATTCGTACTCAGTATTTTCGTTTCATTTCGTCGAGATCTTGAAGAATCAATCATCAGATAACGGATTTTCAATAAATATACTTTATTCGTGACCTTAGGGAGGCTATATCTCCTAAACAATGCGGAAAAATCGTATTCAGTATTTTCGTTTCATTTCGTCGAGATCTTGAAGAATCAATCATCAGATAAATTCGAATCAGTATTTTCGTTTCATTTCGTCGGGATCTTGAAGAATCAATCATCAGATAACGGATTTTCAACAAATATATTTTATTCGTGACCTTAAAGAAGCTATATCTCCTAAACTATGCCGAAAACGAAAAATTAGTACTCGGTGTTTTCGTTTCATTTTGTCGAGATCTTGAAGAATCAATCATCAGATTACGGATTTTCAATAAATATATTTTATTCGTGACCTTAAGGAAGCTATATCTCCTAAACTATGCCAAAAACGGAAAATTTGTACCCAGTATTTTCGATTCATATCGTCGAGATCTTGAAGAATCAATCATCAGATAACGGATTTTCAATAATAATGTAAACTATGCGGAAAATTCGTACTCAGTATTTTCGTTTCATTTCGTCGAGATCTTGAAGAATAAATCATCAGATAACGGATTTTCAATAAATATTTTTTATTCGTGACTTTAAGGAGGCCATATCTTCTACACTATGCCGAAAACGGAAAATTCGTACTCAGTATTTTCGTTTCATTTCGTCGATATCTTGAAGTATCAATCATCAGATAATAGATTTTCAATAAATATTTTTAATTCGTGACCTTAAGGAGGCCATTTCTTCTACACTATGCCGAAAACGGAAAATTCGTACTCAGTATTTTCGTTTCATTTCGTCGAGATCTTGAAGAATCAATCATCAGATAACTTATTTTCAATAAATATATTTTATTCGTGACCTTAAGGAAGCTATATTTCCTAAACTCTGCCAAAAACGGAAAATTTGTACCCAGTATTTTCGATTCATTTCGTCGAGATCTTGAAGAATCAATCATCTGATAACGGATTTTCAATAATAATGTAAATTATGCGGAAAATTCGTACTCAGTACTTTCGTTTCATTTCGTCGAGATCTTGAAGAATCAATCATCAGATAAATTCGAATCAGTATTTTCGTTTCATTTCGTCGGGATCTTGAAGAATCAATCATCAGATAACGGATTGTCAACAAATATATTTTATTCGTGACCTTAAAGAAGCTATATCTCCTAAACTATGCCGAAAACGAAAAATTAGTTCTCGGTATTTTCGTTTCATTGAAGAATCAATCATCAGATTACGGATTTTCAATAAATATATTTTATTCGTGACATAAAGGAAGCTATATCTCCTAGAAAATTCGTTACAAATATTTTCGTCTCATTTCGTTTATGTCTTTAAGAAGCAATCATCAGAAAACGGATTTTCAAAAAATTATTTTTTTTGTTTTCGGGAATTAATTATGTCGAGATCTTGAAGAATCAATCATCAGATTACGGATTTTCAATAAATATCTTTTATTCGTGACCTTTAGGAGACCATATCTTCTACACTATGCCGAAAACGGAAAATTCGTACTCAGTATTTTCGTTTCATTTCGTCGAGATCTTGAAGAATCAATCATCAGATTACGGATTTTCAATAAATATTTTTTATTCGTGACTTTAAGGAGGCCATATCTTCTACACTATGCCGAAAACGGAAAATTCGTACTCAGTATTTTCGTTTCATTTCGTCGACATCTTGAAGAATCAATCATCAGATAACAGATTTTCAATAAATATTTTTTATTCGTGACCTTAGGGAGGCCATATCTTCTACACTATGCCGAAAACGGAAAATTCGTACTCAGTATTTTCGTTTCATTTCGTCGAGATCTTGAAGAATCAATCATCAGATAACGGATTTTCAATAATTATTTTTTAATTATGACCTTTAGGAGGCCATATCTTCTACACTATGCCGAAAACGGAAAATTCGTACTCAGTATTTTCGTTTCATTTCGTCGAGATCTTGAAGAATAAATCATCAGATTACGGATTTTCAATAAATATTTTTTATTCGGGACTTTAAGGAGGCCATATCTTCTACACTATGCCGAAAATGGAAAATTCGTAAACAGTTTTTTCGTTTCATTTCGTCGAGATCTTGAAGAATCAATCATCAAATAACGGATTTTCAATAAATATATGTTAGTCGTGAGTTTAAGGAGGCTTTATCTCTTAAACTATGCGGAAAATTCGTACTCAGTATTTTCGTTTCATTTCGTCGAGATCTTGAAGAATCAATCATCAGATAACTTATTTTCAATAAATATATTTTATTCATGACCTTAAGGAAGCTATATTTCCTAAACTATGCCAAAAACGGAAAATTCGTACTCAGTATTTTCGTTTCATTTCGTCGAGATCTTGAAGAATCAATCATCAGATAACGGATTTTCAATAAATATACTTTATTCGTGACCTTAGGGAGGCTATATCTCCTAAACAATGCGGAAAAATCGTACTCAGTATTTTCGTTTCATTTCGTCGAGATCTTGAAGAATCAATCATCAGATAACGGATTTTCAATAATAATGTAAACTATGCGGAAAATTCGTACTCAGTACTTTCGTTTCATTTCGTCGAGATCTTGAAGAATCAATCATCAGATAAATTCGAATCAGTATTTTCGTTTCATTTCGTCGGGATCTTGAAGAATCAATCATCAGATAACGGATTTTCAACAAATATATTTTATTCGTGACCTTAAAGAAGCTATATCTCCTAAATTATGCCGAAAACGAAAAATTAGTTCTCGGTATTTTCGTTTCATTTTGTCGAGATATTGAAGAATCAATCATCAGATTACGGATTTTCAATAAATATATTTTATTCGTGACCTTAAGGAAGCTATATCTCCTAAACTATGCCGAAAACGGAAAATTCGTACTCAGTATTTTCGTTTCATTTCGTCGAGATCTTGAAGAATCAATCATCAGATAACGGATTTTCAATAAATATACTTTATTCGTGACCTTAGGGAGGCTATATCTCCTAAACAATGCGGAAAAATCGTACTCAGTATTTTCGTTTCATTTCGTCGAGATCTTGAAGAATCAATCATCAGATAAATTCGAATCAGTATTTTCGTTTCATTTCGTCGGGATCTTGAAGAATCAATCATCAGATAACGGATTTTCAACAAATATATTTTATTCGTGACCTTAAAGAAGCTATATCTCCTAAACTATGCCGAAAACGAAAAATTAGTTCTCGGTATTTTCGTTTCATTGAAGAATCAATCATCAGATTACGGATTTTCAATAAATATATTTTATTCGTGACATAAAGGAAATCTCCTAGATAACCTAGATTTTCGTTACAAATATTTTCGTCTCATTTCGTTTATGTCTTTAAGAAGCAATCATCAGAAAACGGATTTTCAAAAAAATTATTTTTTGTTCGGGAATTAATTATGTCGAGATCTTGAAGAATCAATCATCAGATTACGGATTTTCAATAAATATATGTTAGTCGTGAGTTTAAGGAGGCTTTATCTCTTAAACTATGCGGAAAATTCGTACTCAGTATTTTCGTTTCATTTCGTCGAGATCTTGAAGAATCAATCATCAGATAACTTATTTTCAATAAATATATTTTATTCATGACCTTAAGGAAGCTATATTTCCTAAACTATGCCAAAAACGGAAAATTCGTACTCAGTTTTTTCGTTTCATTTCGTCGAGATCTTGAAGAATCAATCATCAAATAACGGATTTTCAATAAATATATGTTAGTCGTGAGTTTAAGGAGGCTTTATCTCTTAAACTATGCGGAAAATTCGTACTCAGTATTTTCGTTTCATTTCGTCGAGATCTTGAAGAATCAATCATCAGATAACTTATTTTCAATAAATATATTTTATTCATGACCTTAAGGAAGCTATATTTCCTAAACTATGCCAAAAACGGAAAATTCGTACTCAGTATTTTCGTTTCATTTCGTCGAGATCTTGAAGAATCAATCATCAGATAACGGATTTTCAATAAATATACTTTATTCGTGACCTTAGGGAGGCTATATCTCCTAAACAATGCGGAAAAATCGTACTCAGTATTTTCGTTTCATTTCGTCGAGATCTTGAAGAATCAATCATCAGATAACGGATTTTCAATAATAATGTAAACTATGCGGAAAATTCGTACTCAGTACTTTCGTTTCATTTCGTCGAGATCTTGAAGAATCAATCATCAGATAAATTCGAATCAGTATTTTCGTTTCATTTCGTCGGGATCTTGAAGAATCAATCATCAGATAACGGATTTTCAACAAATATATTTTATTCGTGACCTTATAGAAGCTATATCTCCTAAATTATGCCGAAAACGAAAAATTAGTTCTCGGTATTTTCGTTTCATTTTGTCGAGATATTGAAGAATCAATCATCAGATTACGGATTTTCAATAAATATATTTTATTCGTGACCTTAAGGAAGCTATATCTCCTAAACTATGCCGAAAACGGAAAATTCGTACTCAGTATTTTCGTTTCATTTCGTCGAGATCTTGAAGAATCAATCATCAGATAACGGATTTTCAATAAATATACTTTATTCGTGACCTTAGGGAGGCTATATCTCCTAAACAATGCGGAAAAATCGTACTCAGTATTTTCGTTTCATTTCGTCGAGATCTTGAAGAATCAATCATCAGATAAATTCGAATCAGTATTTTCGTTTCATTTCGTCGGGATCTTGAAGAATCAATCATCAGATAACGGATTTTCAACAAATATATTTTATTCGTGACCTTAAAGAAGCTATATCTCCTAAACTATGCCGAAAACGAAAAATTAGTTCTCGGTATTTTCGTTTCATTGAAGAATCAATCATCAGATTACGGATTTTCAATAAATATATTTTATTCGTGACATAAAGGAAGCTATATCTCCTAGAAAATTCGTTACAAATATTTTCGTCTCATTTCGTTTATGTCTTTAAGAAGCAATCATCAGAAAACGGATTTTCAAAAAAATTATTTTTTGTTCGGGAATTAATTATGTCGAGATCTTGAAGAATCAATCATCAGATTACGGATTTTCAATAAATATATTTTATTCGTGACCTTTAGGAGACCATATCTTCTACACTATGCCGAAAACGGAAAATTCGTACTCAGTATTTTCGTTTCATTTCGTCGAGATCTTGAAGAATCAATCATCAGATTACGGATTTTCAATAAATATTTTTTATTCGTGACTTTAAGGAGGCCATATCTTCTACACTATGCCGAAAACGGAAAATTCGTACTCAGTATTTTCGTTTCATTTCGTCGAGATCTTGAAGAATCAATCATCAGATAACAGATTTTCAATAAATATTTTTTATTCTTGACCTTAGGGAGGCCATATCTTCTACACTATGCCGAAAACGGAAAATTCGTACTCAGTATTTTCGTTTCATTTCGTCGAGATCTTGAAGAATCAATCATCAGATAACGGATTTTCAATAATTATTTTTTAATTTTGACCTTTAGGAGGTCATATCTTCTACACTATGCCGAAAACGGAAAATTCGTACTCAGTATTTTCGTTTCATTTCGTCGAGATCCTGAAGAATAAATCATCAGATTACGGATTTTCAATAAATATTTTTTATTCGGGACTTTAAGGAGGCCATATCTTCTACACTATGCCGAAAATGGAAAATTCGTAAACAGTTTTTTCGTTTCATTTCGTCGAGATCTTGAAGAATCAATCATCAAATAACGGATTTTCAATAAATATATGTTAGTCGTGAGTTTAAGGAGGCTTTATCTCTTAAACTATGCGGAAAATTCGTACTCAGTATTTTCGTTTCATTTCGTCGAGATCTTGAAGAATCAATCATCAGATAACTTATTTTCAATAAATATATTTTATTCATGACCTTAAGGAAGCTATATTTCCTAAACTATGCCAAAAACGGAAAATTCGTACTCAGTATTTTCGTTTCATTTCGTCGAGATCTTGAAGAATCAATCATCAGATAACGGATTTTCAATAAATATACTTTATTCGTGACCTTAGGGAGGCTATATCTCCTAAACAATGCGGAAAAATCGTACTCAGTATTTTCGTTTCATTTCGTCGAGATCTTGAAGAATCAATCATCAGATAACGGATTTTCAATAATAATGTAAACTATGCGGAAAATTCGTACTCAGTACTTTCGTTTCATTTCGTCAGGATCTTGAAGAATCAATCATCAGATAAATTCGAATCAGTATTTTCGTTTCATTTCGTCGGGATCTTGAAGAATCAATCATCAGATAACGGATTTTCAACAAATATATTTTATTCGTGACCTTATAGAAGCTATATCTCCTAAATTATGCCGAAAACGAAAAATTAGTTCTCAGTATTTTCGTTTCATTTTGTCGAGATATTGAAGAATCAATCATCAGATTACGGATTTTCAATAAATATATTTTATTCGTGACCTTAAGGAAGCTATATCTCCTAAACTATGCCGAAAACGGAAAATTCGTTACAAATATTTTCGTCTCATTTCGTTTATGTCTTTAAGAAGCAATCATCAGAAAACGGATTTTCAAAAAAATTATTTTTTATTCGGGAATTTAAGGAAGCTATATCTCCTAAACTATGCCGAAAACGAAAAATAAGTACTCGGTATTTTCGATTAATTTTGTCGAGATCTTGAAGAATCAATCATCAGATTACGGATTTTCAATAAATATATTTTATTCGTGACCTTTAGGAGACCATATCTTCTACACTATGCCGAAAACGGAAAATTCGTACTCAGTATTTTCGTTTCATTTCGTCGAGATCTTGAAGAATCAATCATCAGATAATAGATTTTCAATAAATATTTTTTATTCGTGACCTTAAGGAGGCCATATCTTCTACACTATGCCGAAAACGGAAAATTCGTACTCAGTATTTTCGTTTCATTTTGTCGAGATATTGAAGAATCAATCATCAGATTACGGATTTTCAATAAATATATTTTATTCGTGACCTTAAGGAAGCTATATCTCCAAGAAAATTCGTTACAAATATTTTCGTCTCATTTCGTTTATGTCTTTAAGAAGCAATCATCAGAAAACGGATTTTCAAAAAAATTATTTTTTATTTGGGAATTTAAGGAAGCTATATCTCCTAAACTATGCCGAAAACGAAAAATTAGTACTCGGTATTTTCGATTAATTTTGTCGAGATCTTGAAGAATCAATCATCAGATTACGGATTTTCAATAAATATATTTTATTCGTGACCTTAAGGAAGCTATATCTCCTAAACTATTAATATTTTGTATTCGTGACTTTAAGGAGGCCATATCTTCTACACTATGCCGCAAACGGAAAATTCGTACTCAGTATTTTCGTTTCATTTCGTCGAGATCTTGAAGAATCAATCATCAGATAACAGATTTTCAATAAATATTTTTTATTCGTGACATTATTATTATTATTATAGAAGAGGGAGTCTCCCAGCGGAGAAAGCGCGAGGCACTGCGACCAATATGATCTTTTGTACCCAGAATGCTCTCCCTGTCATGACAAAAGCTGTTCTGCTTCCCTAATGAAGCATAACAGATCTTTCGTCAAAGAACGGACAATCTGCTCTGGAGTTGCGATTTCCACGTGCAGATGTTTCCTCCTTGTCCATACCAAGGCCGGACAGTCACATAGAATGTGTTTGGTAGTTTCATCGTCCTCTTTGCAGAGCCTGCACTCCGCGTCCGAGGACAAATTCATTTTTTTGAGGTGGTAGTTCACCAAGTGGTGGCCACTTAGGTAGCCAACAAGGAGATAGAGGTCTCTCCTGGAGAGCTGCTTGGTCCTTCGATCAACTTTGGGATTGGTAAGCTCTTTAGCCTGCCGCATCCCTGGTTGGAAGAACCAGTAGCGTTCAGTCAATCTTCCAGCCCAGGTTTTCACAAGGGAGGAGATAGTAGACCACCCCACGCCACAGAAGGGCTCGGGGCCGAGCAAGGTGGCTGATGACCCAGCCCTCGCTAGTTCGTCCGCCAGCTCATTGCCCTGGAAGCCAGAGTGCCCAGGTACCCAAATTAGGGTGACTTTATTCCTTATCGACAGCCTCTGGAGACAATTCCAGCAGTCAGCCACCATACGCGAGCCTATTCTTTTTTGAGGAGAGGGCTAGTATGGCCGCTTGGCTGTCCGAGAAGATGTATATTTTCGCTCCTCTAGTCCCCTTCTCAAGGATAAGACGGCAGCAGAACTCAATGGCGTGAACCTCTGATTGGAAAACTGTGGGCCAGTTGCCCATAGCAATCGAGGTCCTGGAGTTGGGACCATGTATTCCAGCTCCAACCCCCTGTTCAGTCTTTGACCCGTCGGTGTACCAATGTATGCCATTTGGGTCTCTGATGGGGTTGCCAGCATCCCAAACCCTGCGGTCCGGGATGAGGGTTCTAAATTTTGCACCAAAGAAGAGTTCCTTGGTCATAGAATCTGATCTAGTGCAGATCTCTAAGCCAGGAATGTCTTTGAGTAGGCTAGCATGCCCAGATTCGGTAGCTAGAAGCCCAGATTGGAGCTTGATTCTAAGAAGGCTCATAGCAGCAACTTCTTTTATACGGATATGCAGCGGAGTCAGATTCAAAATCGATTCCATTGCTGCAGTGGGACAGGTGCGGAGTGCACCCGTTAAGGAAAGGCAAAGCAGCCTATGCAATTTCGTGCATTTATTGATGGCAGTGACCTGCGTAACCTTGGGCCACCACACAATAGCAGCGTAGGTTACGATCGGTCTTACCATCATCTCAAAAAGCCACCTAATGGTGCAGGATTTGAGACCCCATATTCTACCGAAAAGCCTTCTACATGCCCACATGGCATGAGTGGCCTTTGATAGAGTGTTATGCAGGTGGGAGTTCCAGTTTAGTCGCTTATCAAGGGTTACCCCTAGATACTTGACTTCGTTGGAAAGTTCCACAGGAGAGCCGCCAATATGTAATTGACCAATGTCAATAGAGTAACGCTTAGTGAAGGGAACAATGATTGCCTTTTGAGGATTGATGCTAAGACCTACATCAACGCACCATCTACTGACCGTGTTCAGAGCTGATTGCATCAGCTCTGTCACGGTGTTGGCATAGTTCCCGTTCACTACGAGAGCCAGGTCGTCGGCATAGCCAATCGCTTCCACGCCCTGTTCTGCGAGTATGATTAGTAGTTCGTCAACTACTAGGGACCAGAGCAAAGGGGATAGAACCCCTCCCTGGGGACACCCTTTTACCGCACTAATGTGGGCGGTCGTCGTGTCCAGGGTAGAGGAGATAGTCCGGTGTTTGAGCATGGCGTCAATCCACCGGGTTATGGGACGGGCAATGTTCCTGCGCTCAAGCGCAGTAGAGATAGACCCGTAGCCGGTATTATCGAAAGCACCCTCTATATTAAGAAAAGAGCACAAAGCAATGTTCTTTGATACGAAGGCCTTTTCGATCTTACTCACTAATTTGTGGAGAGCGACCTCTGTCGATCTACCGGCTATATACGCGAACTGCGTGGGGTGCAGAGGGTTGTTTTCCTGCAGAGAGCACCGAATGTGCAAGTCTAGGAGCCTTTCTGCAGTCTTAAGCAGAAAGGAGGTAAGGCTGATCGGTCGGTAGGACTTAGGCTGGTCAAGAGGACGATTCCCCTGTTTGGGGATGAATACCACATTGACTCTCCTCCAAGAGTTGGGTATGTGTCCCCACGTGAGACTGGCTCTAAGAAGGCCGACCAGTGAATCAAGGATATGATCCAGACTGTTTTGGAGAAGGGCTGGAAAGATTTGATCACCCCCTGGGGCTTTGAAGGGAGCGAGGGAATCTACAGCCCATTTGACCTTTTCAGGATCGAAGATGGTACCAGATAAACTGGTTCCACGTGAGTCAGGTGACCAGGTGGCGTCAACGTGACTGGATAGATCTGGGTTGGCCACGGAACCTGGGAAGTGAACTTGTAGTAAAAGTTCAAGTGCTTCCCTACGATCTTGAGTGAAAGAGCCATCTGCTCTTTTAAGAAGCCCTATACCATTAGACGATCCTTTGGCTAATACCTTGTGGAGCCTCGCTGCCTCTGGCAGAGATTCTATGCTACCACAGTAGCTGCGCCACGTATCGCGTTTGGAGCGTCTAATGTTCTTATTATAGTTTGTGAGAGCGTCCCTATAGACGTCCCAACTTATACGGTTAGATCTGGCCTTGTTAAAAGGCTTCTAACCTTCCTTCTTTGAGCAGCCAGCTCTTCGTTCCACCAAGGAACTTTACGGTTGACCGTTAGTGTCTTCCGAACTGAGCTGGCTTCGAAGGACGTAATAAGCACATCTTGGAGCAGGTTGGCAGCAAGTTCTATCTCACTGACAGAGTTAGGATTGCTGATCAACATGTCTGCTCTCAAAGCCACAGAGGCTTTGAAGAGTTCCCAATTTGTCTTTTTAGGACAAAAGGAGTTCTGGCGGATCTCGATTTGGCCAGGAAGGTCGAACCTGATGTGCTGATGGTCCGACAAGGTGGCTTCGTCTGTGACCCGCCAGTTTATAAGCGAACTCGCAATTGAGTTGCTTATTAGGGTGAGATCTAATACCTCTTCCCTAATAGAATTAATAAACGTCGGTTTACATCCGACGTTCGCTATGTCTAAATGACAACACATTAGATAGTCAAGGAGAGACTCACCACGTTTGTTGACGTCGCTGCTCCCCCAGATTGTGTGATGGGCGTTGGCATCACAGCCAATCACGAGCGGCTTGTTGTGGAGGCGGCAGAATCCCACACGCCACTGAACCTCTGCGGGGGGTACATCATCCACATCGCCCGGGAAGTAAGCAGAGGCGATCACCACTTCCCGGACGCCATCAGCAGTGGCTACCTCCATATCTGTTATTGATCAGTATAGCAGTGCGAGGGGCACCTCCCATACGGTCATATAATAACTTACATGATCCGCATGATAGTCCACGGACGAGGCCACCTATTAACCATGGCTCTTGGACGAGAGCCAGGTCAATCTCCTCTTTACAGACGACCCTGCACAGGGTGGCTGACGCTCCTCTGGCGTGGTGCAGGTTCGCCTGGAGCACTCTAGTTGCGCTCCGCATCCTCTCTCAGCTCCTTGGTGACAAGGCCACATGCCTTGCCCCCCCCGAGAGTCGTTGCCTCGGATGCCCTTCGGCAGTCTGGCTGAGCTGCTCGGGGGAGGACGCCTAGCGATCCCAGTCGCGGGAGGTGCCCTTGCGGGTTGTTTGCGCCCAGCGCTGACTGTGGGTCTGGCAGGGGCCAGGAGCCGCCTGCTGGCAGCCACCGGCCTGGTGCGGCCCGTTGAGGGGTTGGGGGCGGAGACCAGAATGGTCGGGGGTTTGGGGATGGGGGCTTTCAGCGCCACTGCGGCCGCAGCACTGGTGGACGCCACCGGTGCGGCAGCCACTGCTGTCGCATAGGTAGGGGCCACCTTTGCCGCTTCCGGAGGGGTGCTGGAAGGGGGGGAATGGTTGGAGAGGGGGATGGGGGACGGGCCGGGGAGGGAGAGGCTCTGGGGACGGAGTTCTTCAGGAGAAGTTTGACTCGTCCAAAGACGAATTTCACCTTCCCGTTGCACTCCGTCAGAGCCTTATACGACTCCTCGTCGACCAACATCGCGAGGTGAGTCGTAGTACCGCTAAGGGTATGCTGGACCACACGCCACAGTTTTGTCGAGAACAACTCCTCGTTTTGGATACCAAGGTATCGCAAAATATCGGCGGGTGTGAGTCCAGCACTACTGGGGAAGTATCCTCTAATGAGGTGAGCTTTGGGGAACTCAGACTCCTCCAGTAGTTTAATGTCAAGGGAGCTGATGGACCTGATGTATCCAACGGCTCCCCTGACCCAGTCGGCAGAGCGGCTATCCTCGCACACCAGGAGCAGCCACTCATTTCGAGGTATGCAACCCTCGAAACCCGGACTGGCACCCGATGTGGGATGAAGCAGCAGAGCCTTGGCAATGCTAGCTTTCACCGTGGCCACTTGCTCCGGTGAAAGCGGGTTTTGAGTCAGCCGAAGTGAAGCCCAGTTTCACGCTGCTCGACACCTGGCTGAGAGGTGGCTTTGTGGACTCCACATGAGTCTTTTTGGGCTTCTTTGAAGACCCTTGAGGTTCGAGGACGGTATCGTCAGCGCGCGTCCGTTTGGCCTTGGTTTCCACGGGGGCGCGGTGGCGATAGCCAGAGCTTCTGCTCTGCTCGAACCCTTTGCGAGTGCGGCTTTGAAAAGCCTCTTCTCACGGGTCTTCATCTTCACAAAGGCGTTCTCAGAGTCCAGTCGCAGCCGCTGTATCTGAGAGCCTGCTTCCGTGAGACCTGACCTCTGCGAGGCCACGGAAGCGTCGTCAACGAGGCTGATCAGGTCAGCGTCAGCTTCAGCGTCAGAGGACATCACCTCGACGAGCTGCTGCCGGCCTGAGCAGCTATTGGACGAGAAATCAGCACTGGCGAACTCATCGTCCAAGGGAGTCCGTGGCCTGTCCGGGTCCCCTAAAGTACCAGGGCCAAGACCCGTGGTATTGGGGGTGGAAGCCAGCAGCCCACTGGCTGCAGTGCTGTTGTTGGGGTCGGCCGTTAAGGCCTCGCTCTGGGTTGATGCTATCGAAGTCGCATCGGACTTATCTTTTGTAAAATTAATATCCATACTTTGGACCCACGAGTAGGCGGGAAGGGAAGGTCACCCACGGCATAGCCCGCGTGCCGTGGGAAGTCTTGATGAAACTGGAGGGCGACAGGTATCCAGAGTCCGCATACTAACGACCGGGCTACCCCCCGGCCATGCATCCCTTGGCGTATGCTGTTCCGCCTTGGATTGGGGTGATTTATAGAATCACAATCTTCGCCCGACTACAATTAGTCAGCACCCCTAGCAGAGACATGACCGTGCTAGTGGCCTGCTTCCAGCCGCCCTCACTTGGAGAGTATAGCCGCACTTCCGACAGTAGGAGTAAGGACGGCACGTACCCCAGCCAAAGCTGGGATTCCATGTGATTCCCCTTACTGTCTCTGACGGCTGACGGCCTATTCGTGACCTTAAAGAAGCTATATCTCCTAAACTATGCCGAAAACGAAAAATTAGTACTCGGTGTTTTCGTTTCACTTTGTCGAGATCTTAAAGAATCAATCATCAGATTACGGATTTTCAATAAATATATTTTATTCGTGACCTTAAGGAAGCTATATCTCCTAAACTATGCCGAAAACGGAAAATTCGTTACAAATATTTTCGTCTCATTTCGTTTATGTCTTTAAGAAGCAATCATCAGAAAACGGATTTTCAAAAAAATATTTTTTATTCGGGAATTTAACGAAGCTATATCTCCTAAACTATGCCGAAAACGAAAAATAAGTACTCGGTATTTTCGTTTAATTTTCTCTAGATCTTGAAGAATCAATCATCAGATTACTGATTTTCAATAAATATTTTGTATTCGTGACTTTAAGGAGGCCATATCTTCTACACTATGCCGAAAACGGAAAATTCGTACTCAGTACTTTCGTTTCATTTCGTCGAGATCTTGAAGAATCAATCATCAGATAATAGATTTTCAATAAATATTTTTTATTCGTGACCTTAAGGAGGCCATTTCTTCTACACTATGCCGAAAACGGAAAATTCGTACTCAGTATTTTCGTTTCATTTCGTCGAGATCTTGAAGAATCAATCATCAGATAACAGATTTTCAATAAATATTTTTTATTCGTGACCTTAAGGAGGCCATATCTTCTACACTATGCCGAAAACGGAAAATTCGTACTCAGTATTTTCGTTTCATTTCGTCGAGATCTTGAAGAATCAATCATCAGATAACGGATTTTCAATAATTATTTTTTAATTTTGAACTTTAGGAGGCCATATCTTCTACACTATGCCAAAAACGGAAAATTCGTACTCAGTATTTTCGTTTCATTTCGTCGAGATCTTGAAGAATAAATCATCAGATAAATTCGAATCAGTATTTTCGTTTCATTTCGTCGGGATCTTGAAGAATCAATCATCAGATAACGGATTTTCAACAAATATATTTTATTCGTGACCTTAAAGAAGCTATATCTCCTAAATTATGCCGAAAACGAAAAATTAGTTCTCGGTATTTTCGTTTCATTGAAGAATCAATCATCAGATTACGGATTTTCAATAAATATATTTTATTCGTGACCTTAAGGAAGCTATATCTCCTAGAAAATTCGTTACAAATATTTTCGTCTCATTTCGTTTATGTCTTTAAGAAGCAATCATCAGAAAACGGACTTTCAAAAAAATTATTTTTTATTCGGGAATTTAAGGAAGCTATATCTCCTAAACTATGCCGAAAACGAAAAATTAGTACTCGGTATTTTCGATTAATTTTGTCGAGATCTTGAAGAATCAATCATCAGATTACGGATTTTCAATAAATATATTTTATTCGTGACCTTTAGGAGGCCATATCTTCTACACCTTGCCGAAAACGGAAAATTCGTACTCAGTATTTTCGTTTCATTTCGTCGAGATCTTGAAGAATCAATCATCAGATTACGGATTTTCAATAAATATTTTTTATTCGTGACTTTAAGGAGGCCCTATCTTCTACACTATGCCGAAAACGGAAAATTCGTACTCAGTATTTTCGTTTCATTTCGTCCAGATCTTGAAGAATCAATCATCAGATAATAGATTTTCAATAAATATTTTTTTTTCGTGACATTAAGGAGCCCATATCTTCTACACTATGCCGAAAACGGAAAATTCGTACTCAGTATTTTCGTTTCATTTCGTCGAGATCTTGAAGAATCAATCATCAGATAACGGATTTTCAATAATTATTTTTTAATTTTGACTATTAGGAGGCCATATCTTCTACACTATGCCGAAACCGGAAAATCCGTACTCAGTATTTTCGTTTCATTTCGTCGAGATCTTGAAGAATAAATCATCAGATTACGGATTTTCAATAAATATTTTTTATTCGTGACTTTAAGGAGGCCATATCTTCTACACTATGCCGAAAATGGAAAATTCGTAAACAGTTTTTTCGTTTCATTTCGTCGAGATCTTGAAGAATCAATCATCAAATAACGGATTTTCAATAAATATATGTTAGTCGTGAGTTTAAGGAGGCTTTATCTCTTAAACTATGCGGAAAATTCGTACTCAGTATTTTTGTTTCATTTCGTCGAGATCTTGAAGAATCAATCATCAGATAACTTATTTTAAATAAATATATTTTATTCGTGACCTTAAGGAAGCTATATTTCCTAAACTATGCCAAAAACGGAAAATTTGTACCCAGTATTTTCGATTCATTTCGTCGAGATCTTGAAGAATCAATCATCAGATAACGGATTTTCAATAATAATGTAAACTATGCGGAAAATTCGTACTCAGTATTTTCGTTTCATTTCGTCGAGATCTTGAAGAATCAATCATCAGATAACGGATTTTCAATAAATATACTTTATTCGTGACCTTAGGGAGGCTATATCTCCTAAACAATGCGGAAAAATCGTATTCAGTATTTTCGTTTCATTTCGTCGAGATCTTGAAGAATCAATCATCAGATAAATTCGAATCAGTATTTTCGTTTCATTTCGTCGGGATCTTGAAGAATCAATCATCAGATAACGGATTTTCAACAAATATATTTTATTCGTGACCTTAAAGAAGCTATATCTCCTAAACTATGCCGAAAACGAAAATTTAGTACTCGGTGTTTTCGTTTCATTTTGTCGAGATCTTGAAGAATCAATCATCAGATTAAGGATTTTCAATAAATATATTTTATTTGTGACCTTAAGGAAGCTATATCTCCTAAACTATGCCGAAAACGGAAAACTCGTCACAAATATTTTCGTCTCATTTCGTTTATGTCTTTAAGAAGCAATCATCAGAAAACGGATTTTCAAAAAAATATTTTTTATTCGGGAATTTAAGGAAGCTATATCTCCTAAACTATGCCGAAAACGAAAAATTCGTACTCAGTATTTTCGTTTCATTTCGTCGAGATCTTGAAGAATCAATCATCAGATTACGGATTTTCAATAAATATTTTGTATTCGTGACTTTAAGGAGGCCATATCTTCTACACTATGCCGAAAACGGAAAATTCGTACTCAGTATTTTCGTTTCATTTCGTCGAGATCTTGAAGAATCAATCATCAGATAATAGATTTTCAATAAATATTTTTTATTCGTGACCTTAAGGAGGCCATTTCTTCTACACTATGCCGAAAACGGAAAATTCGTACTCAGTATTTTCGTTTCATTTCGTCGAGATCTTGAAGAATCCATCATCAGATAACTTATTTTCAATAAATATATTTTATTCGTGACCTTAAGGAAGCTATATCTCCTAAACTATGCCGAAAACGGAAAACTCGTCACAAATATTTTCGTCTCATTTCGTTTATGTCTTTAAGAAGCAATCATCAGAAAACGGATTTTCAAAAAAATATTTTTTATTCGGGAATTTAAGGAAGCTATATCTCCTAAACTATGCCGAAAACGAAAAATTCGTACTCAGTATTTTCGTTTCATTTCGTCGAGATCTTGAAGAATCAATCATCAGATTACGGATTTTCAATAAATATTTTGTATTCGTGACTTTAAGGAGGCCATATCTTCTACACTATGCCGAAAACGGAAAATTCGTACTCAGTATTTTCGTTTCATTTCGTCGAGATCTTGAAGAATCAATCATCAGATAATAGATTTTCAATAAATATTTTTTATTCGTGACCTTAAGGAGGCCATTTCTTCTACACTATGCCGAAAACGGAAAATTCGTACTCAGTATTTTCGTTTCATTTCGTCGAGATCTTGAAGAATCCATCATCAGATAACTTATTTTCAATAAATATATTTTATTCGTGACCTTAAGGAAGCTATATTTCCTAAACTATGCCAAAAACGGAAAATTTGTACCCAGTATTTTCGATTCATTTCGTCGAGATCTTGAAGAATCAATCATCAGATAACGGATTTTCAATAATAATGTAAACTATGCGGAAAATGCGTACTCAGTACTTTCGTTTCATTTCGTCGAGATCTTGAAGAATCAATCATCAGATAAATTCGAATCAGTATTTTCGTTTCATTTCGTCGGGATCTTGAAGAATCAATGATCAGATAACGGATTTTCAACAAATATATTTTATTCGTGGCCTTAAAGAAGCTATATCTCCTAAATTATGCCGAAAACGAAAAATTAGTTCTCGGTATTTTCGTTTCATTGAAGAATCAATCATCACATTACGGATTTTCAATAAATATATTTTATTCGTGACCTTAAGGAAGCTATATCTCCTAGAAAATTCGTTACAAATATTTTCGTCTCATTTCGTTTATGTCTTAAAGAAGCAATCATCAGAAAACGGATTTTCAAAAAAATTATTTTTTATTCGGGAATTTAAGGAAGCTATATCTCCTAAACTATGCCGAAAACGAAAAATTAGTACTCGGTATTTTCGATTAATTTTGTCGAGATCTTGAAGAATCAATCATCAGATTACGGATTTTCAATAAATATATTTTATTCGTGACCTTTAGGAGGCCATATCTTCTACACTATGCCGAAAACGGAAAATTCGTACTCAGTATTTTCGTTTCATTTCGTCGAGATCTTGAAGAATCAATCATCAGATTACGGATTTTCAATAAATATTTTTTATTCGTGACTTTAAGGAGGCCATATCTTCTACACTATGCCGAAAACGGAAAATTCGTACTCAGTATTTTCGTTTCATTTCGTCGAGATCTTGAAGACTCAATCATCAGATAACAGATTTTCAATAAATATTTTTTATTCGTGACCTTAAGGAGGCCATATCTTCTACACTATGCCGAAAACGGAAAATTCGTACTCAGTATTTTCGTTTCATTTCGTCGAGATCTTGAAGAATCAATCATCAGATAACGGGTTTTCAATAATTATTTTTTAATTTTGACTATTAGGAGGCCATATCTTCTACACTATGCCGAAAACGGAAAATTCGTACTCAGTATTTTCGTTTCATTTCGTCGAGATCTTGAAGAATAAATCATCAGATTACGGATTTTCAATAAATATTTTTTATTCGTGACTTTAAGGAGGCCATATCTTCTACACTATGCCGAAAATGGAAAATTCGTAAACAGTTTTTTCGTTTCATTTCGTCGAGATCTTGAAGAATCACTCATCAAATAACGGATTTTCAATAAATATATGTTAGTCGTGAGTTTAAGGAGGCTTTATCTCTTAAACTATGCGGAAAATTCGTACTCAGTATTTTCGTTTCATTTCGTCGAGATCTTGAAGAATCAATCATCAGATAACTTATTTTCAATAAATATATTTTATTCGTGACCTTAAGGAAGCTATATTTCCTAAACTATGCCAAAAACGGAAAATTTGTACCCAGTATTTTCGATTCATTTCGTCGAGATCTTGAAGAATCAATCATCAGATAACGGATTTTTAATAATAATGTAAACTATGCGGAAAATTCGTACTCAGTATTTTCGTTTCATTTCGTCGAGATCTTGAAGAATCAATCATCAGATAACTTATTTTCAATAAATATATTTTATTCGTGACCTTAAGGAAGCTATATTTCCTAAACTATGCTAAAAACGGAAAATTCGTACTCAGTATTTTCGTTTCATTTCGTCGAGATCTTGAAGAATCAATCATCAGATAACGGATTTTCAATAAATATTTTTTATTCGTGACCTTAGGGAGGCTATATCTCCTAAACAATGCGGAAAAATCGTATTCAGTATTTTCGTTTCATTTCGTCGAGATCTTGAAGAATCAATCATCAGATAAATTCGAATCAGTATTTTCGTTTCATTTCGTCGGGATCTTGAAGAATCAATCATCAGATAACGGATTTTCAACAAATATATTTTATTCGTGACCTTAAAGAAGCTATATCTCCTAAACTATGCCGAAAACGAAAAATTAGTACTCGGTGTTTTCGTTTCATTTTGTCGAGATCTTGAAGAGTCAATCATCAGATTACGGATTTTCAATAAATATATTTTATTCGTGACCTTAAGGAAGCTATATCTCCTAAACTATGCCGAAAACGGAAAATTCGTACTCAGTATTTTCGTTTCATTTCGTCGAGATCTTGAAGAATCAATCATCAGATAACAGATTTTCAATAAATATTTTTTATTCGTGACATTATTATTATTATTATAGAAGAGGGAGTCTCCCAGCGGAGAAAGCGCGAGGCACTGCGACCAATATGATCTTTTGTACCCAGAATGCTCTCCCTGTCATGACAAAAGCTGTTCTGCTTCCCTAATGAAGCATAACAGATCTTTCGTCAAAGAACGGACAATCTGCTCTGGAGTTGCGATTTCCACGTGCAGATGTTTCCTCCTTGTCCATACCAAGGCCGGACAGTCACATAGAATGTGTTTGGTAGTTTCATCGTCCTCTTTGCAGAGCCTGCACTCCGCGTCCGAGGACAAATGCATTTTTTGAGGTGGTAGTTCACCAAGTGGTGGCCACTTAGGTAGCCAACAAGGAGATAGAGGTCTCTCCTGGAGAGCTGCTTGGTCCTTCGATCAACTTTGGGATTGGTAAGCTCTTTAGCCTGCCGCATCCCTGGTTGGAAGAACCAGTAGCGTTCAGTCAATCTTCCAGCCCAGGTTTTCACAAGGGAGGAGATAGTAGACCACCCCACGCCACAGAAGGGTTCGGGGCCGAGCAAGGTGGCTGATGACCCAGCCCTCGCTAGTTCGTCCGCCAGCTCATTGCCCTGGAAGCCAGAGTGCCCAGGTACCCAAATTAGGGTGACTTTATTCCTTATCGACAGCCTCTGGAGACAATTCCAGCAGTCAGCCACCATACGCGAGCCTATTCTTTTTGAGGAGAGGGCTAGTATGGCCGCTTGGCTGTCCGAGAAGATGTATATTTTCGCTCCTCTAGTCCCCTTCTCAAGGATAAGACGGCAGCAGAACTCAATGGCGTGAACCTCTGATTGGAAAACTGTGGGCCAGTTGCCCATAGCAATCGAGGTCCTGGAGTTGGGACCATGTATTCCAGCTCCAACCCCTGTTCAGTCTTTGACCCGTCGGTGTACCAATGTATGCCATTTGGGTCTCTGATGGGGTTGCCAGCATCCCAAACCCTGCGGTCCGGGATGAGGGTTCTAAATTTTGCACCAAAGAAGAGTTCCTTGGTCATAGAATCTGATCTAGTGCAGATCTCTAAGCCAGGAATGTCTTTGAGTAGGCTAGCATGCCCAGATTCGGTAGCTAGAAGCCCAGATTGGAGCTTGATTCTAAGAAGGCTCATAGCAGCAACTTCTTTTATACGGATATGCAGCGGAGTCAGATTCAAAATCGATTCCATTGCTGCAGTGGGACAGGTGCGGAGTGCACCCGTTAAGGAAAGGCAAAGCAGCCTATGCAATTTCGTGCATTTATTGATGGCAGTGACCTGCGTAACCTTGGGCCACCACACAATAGCAGCGTAGGTTACGATCGGTCTTACCATCATCTCAAAAAGCCACCTAATGGTGCAGGATTTGAGACCCCATATTCTACCGAAAAGCCTTCTACATGCCCACATGGCATGAGTGGCCTTTGTTAGAGTGTTATGCAGGTGGGAGTTCCAGTTTAGTCGCTTATCAAGGGTTACCCCTAGATACTTGACTTCGTTGGAAAGTTCCACAGGAGAGCCGCCAATATGTAATTGACCAATGTCAATAGAGTAACGCTTAGTGAAGGGAACAATGATTACCTTTTGAGGATTGATGCTAAGACCTACATCATCGCACCATCTACTGACCGTGTTCAGAGCTGATTGCATCAGCTCTGTCACGGTGTTGGCATAGTTCCCGTTCACTACGAGAGCCAGGTCGTCGGCATAGCCAATCGCTTCCACGCCCTGTTCTGCGAGTATGATTAGTAGTTCGTCAACTACTAGGGACCAGAGCAAAGGGGATAGAACCCCTCCCTGGGGACACCCTTTTACCGCACTAATGTGGGCGGTCGTCGTGTCCAGGGTAGAGGAGATAGTCCGGTGTTTGAGCATGGCGTCAATCCACCGGATTATGGGACGGGCAATGTTCCTGCGCTCAAGCGCAGTAGAGATAGACCCGTAGGTATTATCGAAAGCACCCTCTATATCAAGAAAAGAGCACAAAGCAATGTTCTTTGATACGAAGGCCTTTTCGATCTTACTCACTAATTTGTGGAGAGCGACCTCTGTCGATCTACCGGCTATATACGCGAACTGCGTGGGGTGCAGAGGGTTGTTTTCCTGCAGAGAGCACCGAATGTGCAAGTCTAGGAGCCTTTCTGCAGTCTTAAGCAGAAAGGAGGTAAGGCTGATCGGTCGGAAGGACTTAGGCTGGTCAAGAGGACGATTCCCCTGTTTGGGGATGAATACCACATTGACTCTCCTCCAAGAGTTGGGTATGTGTCCCCACGTGAGACTGGCTCTAAGAAGGGCGACCAGTGGATCAAGGATATGATCCAGACTGTTTTGGAGAAGGGCTGGAAAGATTTGATCACCCCCTGGGGCTTTGAAGGGAGCGAAGGAATCTACAGCCTATTTGACCTTTTCAGGATCGAAGATGGTACCAGATAAACTGGTTCCACGTGAGTCAAGTGACCAGGTGGCGTCAACGTGACTGGATAGATCTGGGTTGGCCACGGAACCTGGGAAGTGAACTTGTAGTAAAAGTTCAAGTGCTTCCCTACGATCTTGAGTGAAAGAGCCATCTGCTCTTTTAAGAAGCCCTATACCATTAGACGATCCTTTGGCTAATACCTTGTGGAGCCTCGCTGCCTCTGGCAGAGATTCTATGCTACCACAGTAGCTGCGCCACGTATCGCGTTTGGAGCGTCTAATGTTCTTATTATAGTTTGTGAGAGCGTCCCTATAGACGTCCCAACTTATACGGTTAGATCTGGCCTTGTTAAAAGGCTTCTAACCTTCCTTCTTTGAGCAGCCAGCTCTTCGTTCCACCAAGGAACTTTACGGTTGACCGTTAGTGTCTTCCGAACTGAGCTGGCTTCGAAGGACGTAATAAGCACATCTTGGAGCAGGTTGGCAGCAAGTTCTATCTCACTGACAGAGTTAGGATTGCTGATCAACATGTCTGCTTTCAAAGCCACAGAGGCTTTGAAGAGTTCCCAATTTGTCTTTTTAGGACAAAAGGAGTTCTGGCGGATCTCGATTTGGCCAGGAAGGTCGAACCTGATGTGCTGATGGTCCGACAAGGTGGCTTCGTCTGTGACCCGCCAGTTTATAAGCGAACTCGCAATTGAGTTGCTTATTAGGGTGAGATCTAATACCTCTTCCCTAATAGAATTAATAAACGTCGGTTTACATCCGACGTTCGCTATGTCTAAATGACAACACATTAGATAGTCAAGGAGAGACTCACCACGTTTGTTGACGTCGCTGCTCCCCCAGATTGTGTGATGGGCGTTGGCATCACACCCAATCACGAGCGGCTTGTTGTGGAGGCGGCAGAATCCCACAAGCCGCTGAACCTCTGCGGGGGTACATCATCCACATCGCCCGGGAAGTAAGCAGAGGCGATCACCACTTCCCGGACGCCATCAGCAGTGGCTACCTCCATAGCCGTTGCCACCAGGTCTCTGTGAATGAAGTTAGTTAAAGGAAAGTGTCTCACACTGTTATTGATCAGTATAGCAGTGCGAGGGGCACCTCCCATACGGTCATATAATAACTTACATGATCCGCATGATAGTCCACGGACGAGGCCACCTATTAACCATGGCTCTTGGACGAGAGCCAGGTCAATCTCCTCTTTACAGACGACCCTGCACAGGGTGGCTGACGCTCCTCTGGCGTGGTGCAGGTTCGCCTGGAGCACTCTAGTTGCGCTCCGCATCCTCTCTCAGCGCCTTGGTGACAAGGCCACATGCCTTGCCCCCCCGAGAGTCGTTGCCTCGGATGCCCTTCGGCAATCTGGCTGAGCTGCTCGGGGGAGGACGCCTAGCGATCCCAGTCGCGGGAGGTGCCCTTGCGGGTTGTTTGCGCCCAGCGCTGACTGTGGGTCTGGCAGGGGCCAGGAGGCGCCTTCTGCCAGCCACCGGCCTGGTGCGGCCCGTTGAGGGGTTGGGGGCGGAGACCAGAATGGTCGGGGGTTTGGCGATGGGGGCTTTCAGTGCCACTGCGGCCGCAGCACTGGTGGACGCCACCGGTGCGGCAGCCACTGCTGTCGCATAGGTAGGGGCCACCTTTGACGCTTCCGGAGGGGCGCTGGAAGGGGGGAATGGTTGGAGAGGGGGATGGGGGACGGGCCGGGGAGGGAGAGGCTCTGGGGACGGAGTTCTTCAGGAGAAGTTTGACTCGTCCAAAGACGAATTTCACCTTCCCGTTGCACTCCGTCAGAGCGTTATACGACTCCTCGTCGACCAACATCGCGAGGTGAGTCGTAGTACCGCTAAGGGTATGCTGGACCACACGCCACAGTTTTGTCGAGAACAACTCCTCGTTTTGGATACCAAGGTATCGCAAAATATCGGCGGGTGTGAGTCCAGCACTACTGGGGAAGTATCCTCTAATGAGGTGAGCTTTGGGGAACTCAGACTCCTCCAGTAGTTTAATGTCAAGGGAGCTGATGGACCTGATGTGTCCAACGGCTCCCCTGACCCAGTCGGCAGTGCGGCTATCCTCGCACACCAGGAGCAGCCACTCATTTCGAGGTATGCAACCCTCGAAACCCGATGTGGGATGAAGCAGCAGAGCCTTGGCAATGCTAGCTTTCACCGTGGCCACTTGCTCCGGTGAAAGCGGGTTTTTTGAGTCAGCCGAAGTGAAGCCCAGTTTCACGCTGCTCGACACCTGGCTGAGAGGTGGCTTTGTGGACTCCACATGAGTCTTTTTGGGCTTCTTTGAAGACCCTTGAGGTTCGAGGACGGTATCGTCAGCGCGCGTCCGTTTGGCCTTGGTTTCCACGGGGGGCGCGGTGGCGATAGCCAGAGCTTCTGCTCTGCTCGAACCCTTTGCGAGTGCGGCTTTGAAAAGCCTCTTCTCACGGGTCTTCATCTTCACAAAGGCGTTCTCAGAGTCCAGTCGCAGCCGCTGTATCTGAGAGCCTGCTTCCGTGAGACCTGACCTCTGCGAGGCCACGGAAGCGTCGTCAACGAGGCTGATCAGGTCAGCGTCAGCTTCAGCGTCAGAGGACATCACCTCGACGAGCTGCTGCGGGCCTGAGCAGCTATTGGATCGTCCAAGGGAGTCCGTGGCCTGTCCGGGTCCCCTAAAGTACCAGGACCAAGACCCGTGGTATTGGGGGTGGAAGCCAGCAGCCCACTGGCTGCAGTGCTGTTGTTGGGGTCGGCCGTTAAGGCCTCGCCCTGGGTTGATGCAGTCGAAGTCGCATCGGACTTATCTTTTGTAAAATTTATATCCATACTTTGGACCCACGAGTAGGCGGGAAGGGAAGGTCACCCACGGCATAGCCCGCGTGCCGTGGGAAGTCTCGATGAAACTGGAGGGCGACAGGTATCCAGAGTCCGCATACTAACGACCGGGCTACCCCCCGGCCATGCATCCCTTGGCGTATGCTGTTCCGCCTTGGATTGGGGTGATTTATAGAATCACAATCTTCGCCCGACTACAATTAGTCAGCACCCCTAGCAGAGACATGACCGTGCTAGGGGCCTGCTTCCAGCCGCCCTCACGTGGAGAGTATAGCCGCACTTCCGACAGTAGGAGCAAGGACGGCACGTACCCCAGCCAAAGCTGGGATTCCATGTGATTCCCCTTACTGTCTCTGACGGCTGACGGCCATTCGTGACCTTAAGGAGGCCATATCTTCTACACTATGCCGAAAACGAAAAATTAGTACTCGGTGTTTTCGTTTCATTTTGTCGAGATCTTGAAGAATCAATCATCAGATTACGGATTTTCAATAAATATATTTTATTCGTGACCTTAAGGAAGCTATATCTCCTAAACTATGCCGAAAACGGAAAATTCGTTACAAATATTTTCGTCTCATTTCGTTTATGTCTTTAAGAAGCAATCATCAGAAAACGGATTTTCAAAAAAATATTTTTTATTCGGGAATTTAACGAAGCTATATCTCCTAAACTATGCCGAAAACGGAAAATTAGTACTCGGTATTTTCGTTTAATTTTGTCTAGATCTTGAAGAATCAATCATCAGATTACGGATTTTCAATAAATATTTTGTATTCGTGACTTTAAGGAGGCCATATCTTCTACACTATGCCGAAAACGGAAAATTCGTACTCAGTATTTTCGTTTCATTTCGTCGAGATCTTGAAGAATCAATCATCAGATAATAGATTTTCAATAAATATTTTTTATTCGTGACCTTAAGGAGGCCATATCTTCTACACTATGCCGAAAACGGAAAATTCGTACTCAGTATTTTCGTTTCATTTCGTCGAGATCTTGAAGAATCAATCATCAGATAACAGATTTTCAATAAATATTTTTTATTCGTGACCTTAAGGAGGCCATATCTTCTACACTATGCCGAAAACGGAAAATTCGTACTCAGTATTTTCGTTTCATTTCGTCGAGATCTTGAAGAATCAATCATCAGATAACGGATTTTCAATAATTATTTTTTAATTTTGAACTTTAGGAGGCCATATCTTCTACACTATGCCGAAAACGCAAAATTCGTACTCAGTATTTTCGTTTCATTTCGTCGAGATCTTGAAGAATAAATCATCAGATAAATTCGAATCAGTATTTTCGTTTCATTTCGTCGGGATCTTGAAGAATCAATCATCAGATAACGGATTTTCAACAAATATATTTTATTCGTGATCTTAAAGAAGCTATATCTCCTAAATTATGCCGAAAACGAAAAATTAGTTCTTGGTATTTTCGTTTCATTGAAGAATCAATCATCAGATTACGGATTTTCAATAAATATATTTTATTCGTGACCTTAAGGAAGCTATATCTCCTAGAAAATTCGTTACAAATATTTTCGTCTCATTTCGTTTATGTCTTT